>VXAL01017695.1:0-76406 GCA_013399475.1 Chauna torquata | reverse complement strand
GGTGACAGGGCGGTGGGGCCGGGGCCCGGGCAGGACGGGCTGTCCCCAGCCCCGCACCACCGGTCCGCGGAGTTCGTTTCGGACGGGCGGGTGCCGCAGCCCGGGAGAAGGATTTGCCCCACCGGTCGCCGTGGAAAAAGCCCTGCCTGGCGTCAGGGTCGCACCGCTCCGGGAAAGCAGCGTAACCTCCGAAACCCGTCGGTGGTTCGGCGGGGGTCCTGGGCTGCTCGGCCCGCTGCGGCTGCTGGCCGGGGACACGAGGGTCCGGCCGTGCCGCAGGCAGGTGATGGAGCAGCGGTGCCCGTGCAGAGCCCTTGGCAGCGCGCAGGGCCACGCTGCGGGGAGCGATGGGCTCGTCGCCCTGCCTGCAGGACGGCGCGGTCCTGCCTGAGGTCTGGGTTCTGCTCGAGTCGGCCTGGCCTCGTCCAGCGCTCGGTCCTAGCTGCAGAGGTGGGAGTTGCCTTCTGTCAGCACTGGCTTTTGGGTGTTTTCTTCTCTTTTGAAGCATCCCAGGTGAAGGTCTGTGGGAGTATGCTTGCATTGCTGCGTCCCTTCTAGTTTTGTCCGTACGCGTTCCCTGCGTGTCTTTTAACTTCTGCCATGTTAGGCCGGGTGCTCTGCGCTGGTCTGGTCCCTGGCTGCACCTGGGAACGACTGCGTTCTCTTCAGGCTCTGCTCATTGTGGAGATTTAAAGCATTTTCCTGGGGACAGCCCTGTGCAGGACTGGGAACGATAATCTGCCCCAGAGGGTGAATTTCGGGTGGGGGATGCAGCGACTCTGCGAGGAGAGGGGCCAACTTGTGGCAGCTGCCACCCTGCACGGTGGTTGCACAGTGACGGAGCTGCTCAGCTGAGGCGTTGGTAAGAGACACAGAGGAGATGCAGGGTGCAAAGCACACACCTCAAGCGCAGAGGGTCCCGTGCTGGGGGGTGCATCTGGGCAGCAGAGAGAAACGGCTCTTGAAGGCGCTGCGAGCATTTGCTCAGGTATGAACCCAACCCCTTTCTCCGTTTGTTGTTTGTCTCTTCCTCATCTTCTCCCTTCCTCGTGGAAATAGTTCCTTAAGGGTGGTTCGTGGCAGACACTGTCCTCGCATCTCAGGCTGCGGGGATACTTCAGAAGCTGCCCCTTTGTTGCTGCACACGATTGTCCTCCTCGCCTGAACCGAGCAGCTCTGCTCTGACTTACTTTGCCCAGGATTGTGGTTTCATGGTTGGTTTATGCCAACCAAAGTCATGATTTGGGATCTGCCAATGGAGCTGGAAACCCAAACTGGGAAGGGTAGAAGGAGGAGGAAGACGAGAGCCGACACTTTCTAGAGATGCGTGGATTTAGATCAGCCTAAACTAGTCACAGAACGGCACCGCAACTGTCACTCCCGTGTCTACAGCATCACGTGAGGAGGGACTCGCTGCCTCGGTTCAGGTACTGCCTGGTCCTCTGCCCGGTAATGTGGGAGCAGCTCCTGCTACATGCAGACTCTCTGGCACCGTACGTTGCTGTTCGGTGCCTCTTGCCTCCCTAGTTCAACCCTGAGCCCTTTAAACTCTGAGGGATGTAAAGTTATTCTTCTTCAAACAAAAAAACCCACTGCGTTCGTTAAGTCTAGGCTGTAAAAGGATTGTCTGCATGCTGCTAGCGCTCGGTGAATGTTCCTCTTGCTGGAGCCTGTTGCTGGGGTGGGACTGGGAATGAGAGCTCTTTGCCTGGGATGAGCAGTTTGTGAGAGTCGTTCGTCTGTAGCTGTTACAAAATTCAGCTTCTGAGTGGAGCAGAGTGAGGGGGGCTTCGTGATGCCCCCAAGGAGAAAGAAGGCAGCTGCTTTGCTCACAGCAGGGTGAGAAGAGGGCTAGCATTAATCATTTCTGGGGAAAAGAGGTCGTAAATGTCTTCTGTAACGATTTTCCTGGTGACAAAGTAGGTGGTTGGACAGCGACACCTGCCTAGGAGGGGGCAGCGCAAGATTTCCCAGCCCCTCGGCGCCTGCCTGGCTTCACGTGGCTGGGCCGGGGTTAGCTAACGCGTGAGGGGGGTCTGAGAGTAAAATTCTGAGCATCAGAATTGCCCAAATTCAGCATAGCAGCAAAAAAAAAGAAGCATATGGAGTTTGGCATTGGAAATAATTTTTGTGCCTTCATCAGAGATTCCAGTGACGATCCTTATTTAGGCTGAGATATTGAGGCTTGCGGGCGCGCTCTACGTACAGAAGTGGAAGGGAAAAAGGGAAAAATTGTGCTGCTGCATTGGCCGGGAATCGAACCCGGGCCTCCCGCGTGGCAGGCGAGAATTCTACCACTGAACCACCAATGCTCCAGCTGTGCGCCGCTGCCTGCACAGCTGCCTCGCCCCGGTGCCCGGACCTTGAGGTATTTGTGTGAGCCGGAGCGGCCCCTCCTGAATTCGCGGAGTCACAGAGCTCTTTATTTAACGCTCGCGCCTTAAACGGGGCAGGTGTTTCACGTGGAAGCCTCGTCTGCTTGTTGTTAATTGTGCTGTGTAACAGGATATTTGAAAAAGATCAAGAGAAGCTTCAGCTGAAGCAGTGGGTGGCTGGAAAGGTCCAAAATCTTTGCACTGGGCTGGTGGGAAATAATTCTCTGTTGAGCCACCAGCGTGCTGAGCTGTTCTCTGCCGTCATCTTGTGCCACGTCAGGGGCAAATGACCCGTGTAACCCGCGGGACAGCGCGTGTCCTGGCTGAACGGCGTCTTTGCCGCTTCCTCTAATTGCTCTTGGGTTTGCAGCAGTCCCATGGAACTCGCTAACCCCCGCTGCTCCTCGCAAGTTGCATGTGGCTTAGGAGCTTTGTCCCCCTCTTGAGGGCTCGCTGATGGAGCTGATGAGGCAGTTTGTGCTGTCTGGTGTAACCGTGTGGCTGGCGTCGGGGACGAAGCGCTGGCAGGAAAACAAAAGGCCTCAGTGTGAGTGTCACCTCGATGCAGCGCTTTCTGAGCAAGCTGAGAAAGGAAGGTGGGGTGGGACCTGCTTTGGCCTAAGATGGAAGGTCCTGATGCTGTAGGCGTCTTGTTAAGCTGAACTCTTCATCCGGGGTGTTGGCCACCCTCTTGCAACCTGTGCACGCCCTGTTCTCCTCTGTAGCCCCCACCTCTGTCCCCAACCTCGGAAGCTCTGCCCTTCCTGTGCCCTCAGGGGGAAGAGTCCCGGCTGGGTGGCCCCTGTGAGAAGCGAGGGCAGTGGGAGCTGTTGCTGCCGCCGGCTGCCCCTCGCTGCCAGGGCTGCCCCAGTGCCGGCTGGAGGTGGCACCCGTCAACGCCAGCGCTGTGGATCCGGGCCCCCTGGGCAGGGGGACACGTGAGGGACGCCGGCAGCAGCATCGGCCCGAGACACGGCATACAGCCCCGTTGGAGAGGGTGTTTGCGTGAGGATACGGTGACGGTTTCTCTGGCTTCTTGGTCCCTTGGGAATGGAAGAAATCCTCCTTCTGGCCCCTTTGAAAGCGCTGCTGCGAGCACACAGCCCTGGTGAGGTGGCCCCTGAGAGCCCATCCTGAACTGGTTCTGGGCTCCGCTTCATGGGCTCTGGGTTCGTGAGCTGCTAACAAGGCTGCAGACGTGGGCACAGGGTGCCCTGCGCGCTCCAGAGGGCTGGGAGCAGCACGAGCGCAGCAAGCCGCTGGTGGACACAGGCGGGAAGAGCTCTGCGCTAGCAGAGAGAGGTTCCTCTTGTGGTTTCCTTGAATGTTCCCCGTTTTGGTACCTCCTTTCGTGCTCTGGTGTGTGTTGTACCCACAGCTCTAAATCCATGTTTCTGGCAGCCACGGGGAGCTAAGCTTCCAGGTATTTGCATCAGCAAAATCTAAAGGTTCCTGAGTGCTTTCCTCTTCCTTCCCCAGGCTGGTGCGAGAGTTCGTGGCTCAGAACAACACGTCTCAAATCAAACACGTGATTCAGATCCTGTCACAGGAGTTTGCGCTCTCCCAGCACCCCCACAGCCGGAAAGGGGGACTCATCGGCCTGGCTGCTTGCTCCATCGCCCTGGGCAAGGTAAGTGCGAGCATTTTTTTGGCTCATGCCCACTGCACTGGGAGAGCGGCTGCTCCGCATGGGCCAGCGTGCCGGGGGGACTCGGGCTGGCTGCTCCCTGCCAGCCTCCCTCCCACGCGTGCTTCCCCGTGTCACAGCGTGCCACCAAGTTGTGTCTGAGGTTTCCCGATGGACCCAGCCACATCTCGTGAGCACTGGAGTGCTTTCTGGCCTGGGTCAAATCTTGGCAGCTCCCCAGACGTGGTGTAAGCGCATCTGTGTCGCCAGCAGATGTGTTTTGAGTGGATGTTGGTGCTGAGCTGAAAACAGGGCTAGACTCAGCAGGTTGCAGCTGAGGTCTGGTCCTGCTTAACCATCAGCTGAAGCCAGGCTCTCAGTTCTGAAGTGTGAAAGCAAAACATGCTGTCTGCTGACGGCTGGTGGCGTAGTCTCCGTTTCTGTGTGTGCAGCTTTACCCAGATGGTAGAAATTGGGTACGAGTTTGTGTTAATGGAGCCGACAGGAGGCATAGCCCTTCTGCCTGCAGCTCAGCAGGCTCTGGCAGCACAAGCAGGGCCTCTGGGGAGCGTGGTTAAGGTGCGGGCCAAATCGTGGCAGAGCTGTAGTCGAGGTAAGCAGGCAGTGCAAGGTGTGAAGCTGCATTAGCCTCAGTTACAACTTTCTGTTGGACTTGATGGAAGTTTTACTTGCTGAACACGTTGATCGCTCAGTCCTGCTCTGGAGGTGTTACATAGAAGCCCTTTGTGCCCCTTGCATGGAAAGTTGGCTGATTCTGTCCCAGTTAAGGGCTTCCTCTCTCACTTTGCTCTCATTAAAAGGAACAAGCTCAGTAAGTTGCCTTCAGAGCTAGGCCAGAGCATGCACAACCCTGCTGGGGGGAGTACGGACTCTGCGGGCTCAGAGCTGTGTCGGGCTTTTCAGTTAAACCACACGGCTGATTTTTGAAAGTGCCTGCAAGGGAAGGAGTCACTTTGATATGTAGTAGGGTGTACGTCAAAGAAAGCACAGAGCTTAGGAAGAGCAGACTGTGTCTCTGTTAGAAAAGCAACGAGGTATAATTTATTTATTCATTTAATCCCCTTCTAATGAGAGTCACGAACAGATGAAACGGCTGCTTTGAGGCCTGGCGCCTTTTACCTTAACTGCCTTTAAGCTGATGGCCACGTGCTTCTGAGCACCGCTCCTGTCTTCACCCCGTTGTTAAAGTGCAGAGTCTCTTCACAAAACACTCCTCTCTGGGATCAGCAGTGCTCTGTTCTGCTGCCAGCCCAAAAAGCGCCCCAGAGGTGCAGACTGGGAACGTGACCCCTCCATCAGCTTCTGCACAGCGCTGGGACAGGGCAGTCCATGCTGCCAGGGCAGCTGGCTCAGGGGGAGGGAGGAGTTGTGTTCGGTGGCCTTGAAGGACACTGATAAAACTTTGAGTTGAACACCTTAATCTGCACATTGTTGACTTTCTTACCGTCTCCTTTGCTAGATGCTTGAGAAATGCCAGGCTGTTCCCCCCAAGTAGGTTTGATCTATCTTTCAAACAAGCCAACCTCCTGCCTCCACTTGTGTGTTTGTCTGAAGCTTCTGCTGTGCTGTGGTGAATCCTTAAGCAAAAGCTTTTTGGGCAGGGGGGTGGCCTAGTTACTGGATATATTCACCTCTGGGCAGAGTCACGTTCTACCTAGTGTGGCTCTTTCACGGTGCAGGAGGACAGACTTCAGTGTGTAAAACTACGAGTGTGCTGTCTGAAAGAGTGAAGCTGTGCTGTCTGATCTTGCCTGGGAATTAGAGCTTCAGAGCCACTTCAGCTAGCAGATGTGTCCGGCTTAGCTCCGGGATTGTAGCTCCTTGTCTGTAAGCAGCTACACACGCTGAAGCTGCTTGTTTTCGGGTAGTTCGGGCCTCCGTTGAGTTGGTGTTTCTGCAGACAAAGCTGGAAGGTGCTTTGATGACTGCTGGTTTTCTTTGTGGAGCCTGTATCACCATGTCCTTCGTGCTCCCCAACTCTTGATGTTACAAAGAATAGCCAACAGACCAAGGGCTTCTTGGCTCTGACGAGCTGTTCCTCCTGCTGGGAGCTGTGCTGCTTTGTGTGACTGTGAAGGTGTGGGTAGGCTTGGTCTGTCACTCTGGTGTCTGGGGTGTTCTCCCTGTCCTGGAAACCTCGGTGGCTGTACGCAGGAACCAGCTGGCTGAGCGCAGGCAGGTGGCATAGAGCCTGGTGGATGGCTGACTGCTGTGAGGGCTGGTGACTGCTGGCTTTGCCTCCTCTGCTGCGTGCCGCGCAGAGGGAGGCAGGGGCTGCTTTCTCTGTGGGCCAATTTCCAGTAGAGAGACTCCAGCAGGCAGTCAAAACTGGGCCAAGTCTGTCCAGCATAGGTGCGCTAAGCCGCCACGGGCCTGAATTCTTGCAGCATGCCCGTATGCTTTGTTCCAGGACCCGTGGCAGTGCCATCTCTTCCCTCTCCGTGGGGCATGGTCCTCAACTAACCAGTCTCCTTCTATCCATTAGGACTCCGGACTCTACCTGAAGGAGCTGATTGAGCCGGTGCTGACGTGTTTCAACGACGCTGATAGTCGGCTGCGGTACTATGCTTGTGAGGCGCTCTATAACATCGTGAAGGTGGCCAGAGGCTCCGTCCTCCCACACTTCAATGTGCTCTTTGATGGCCTCAGCAAGGTAAGAAGCTTTCTCTAAGCCCCCACGTCTTTTTATTTTCTTCACTGGAGAAGTAATGCTTGTTTGCTAGTCCTCTTCTTCCCTGGGTCGAACAAACCAAGTTGGCTGAGATCATCTTTTCAGGTAAACTGGTTTGCTTTGACCAGGCAGGTCTGAAGGACTGCACAGACAGTTTCTGCAGCAGCATTCTGGCCCCTGGTGTTGTGAGTAGTGGAGTTCGCTTAAGATACCTTGTTCTCAGTCCTCACCTCCAGGATGCATTTTTCTGCTCCTTGTTCAGAGGTATAAGAAAATGAGGCTGACAGAACTGCTGCGGGTGAGGTAGCTCTGCAGCACGATGCCTTTTTGGAGTCTTAAAGGGTCAAAACCTTGTCTACATGTGCCTGTCTTTGCGACTTATCCCTGCAAACTGCCGCTTGAGAACATGGCTGCTGGCACATGAAAACCTGCCTAGCCTGGGAAGGTGATGAGTGCTTGATATCCCCCATAGGAAATCTCTCTGGAGAATTTGTTGGAGCCTAATGAGGTGTCAGAGATAAAGGGATCTGTGTCCATCCCTTTAATACCACAGGAAAGCAGCAGTTCCGTGAGCCTGCTGGGAGCTCCACTGCAGAGACGGGAAAAGACCTGGGACCTGCTGTTGTAATGACTCTTGTTTCTGTTCGCAGCTGGCTGCTGATCCTGACCCGAATGTCAAAAGTGGCTCTGAGCTTCTAGATCGGCTTCTCAAGGTATTTTTCCTCTTTCAGCTGAGAGTCCTTGGTGTGCAGGCGGTGGGCACGGGCACGCAGCTGCACCGTGTCTGCAGGTGTCTCCGCTGCCTGACGTGTGTCGTGGCAGGGTTCTTGGGACATGCTGGTCCCCAGAGGCTGCACCTGCTGAAACCATTCCAGCATGGTCCTATGGCTTCTGTGAAAGTGTTTTTCTGTCACTGGCTGTAGCTCGTTAGATTGAGAGTCTGATGGCGATCTCAGGCAGCTGGTTTGAGCGGCTGGTAGACTATTGCAGTGCAGCATGTGTGTTTAGCTCTTGGGAGCCAGGTCTCTGGGGAAGCAAGGATTTAGTCTGAGTAAAGTTGCACCCCGCCATCCCAGGCAGCAGAAGGGCTGTTCCTCTGGTTTTCTTCCGTTCTCCCTTGCCTACATGAGTAAGGAAGAGAAGAGCAGAGCTGCTGCTTCTGGGGTCGGGAGGACTGGGTTCCTCTACCTGTTCTGCCTGCTGAGGAGCTTTACTTGTGCAGACTTCCCAGTTCCTTTTCTGCTACTTGGAGGTAGGTGGCTCCCTGCCGGGTCCTGCCCCCGCTCCTCGTTAGCACAGCTGGTAATGCAGTCTCCGCATTGCCTGTTGCAGACCTTCCTGCTGGGAGACTGCAGAGCAGGGGATCTGCTCCACTGCTCCGGTGTGAGGGGCTTAGCCATGCCGCAAAATCTATCAAGCGTGTAGGAAGAGCTTTAAAGGAAAAGCAGGGGACTCTCCAGTCACTGACACATTTGATTACATCAAAGTTGTTTGCTCATGTGTGCAACGCGCCAGCAAGGTGTGAATCGGGGAAGGTCCCACCCTCCTCTTGTTCAGCCAGGCTGGCACACTGCAAGTAGGAGCCTTCCTCTGTGGATCCAGCTTAGAGTTATTCGCTGCCCAAGGGGGAATTCCTGCCTCATCGCCTGAACAAACCACATGATTCCTTCTCCCAAGGTCTCCCAACAGCCAGGAGACCTTGCTGCTCTCTGACAGACCCACTTGTCAACAGCTTGTGATCTTTTTCCTGTCATGTGCCTTAAAAAAGGCTGGGTGGGGATGACTGGGTGTGCAGTGTGCACTGGGTGCTGGACATCCCCTCTGACACGCTCTGCTTGGGTTCCGCAGGACATTGTGACAGAAAGTAACCAGTTCGACTTGGTAGGCTTCATCCCACTGCTGCGCGAGAGGATTTACTCCAACAACCAGTATGCCCGTCAGTTCATCATATCCTGGGTAGGTACACACCGAGCCACGTGTGCTTCCACTCCAGACTCTAAAACACTGCAGCCCATCAGCATCCTGTGTGTGGGCAAACAGCAGATGTCCACAGTGATGTGTGAACTTGGACCTGAATTTATCTGGGCAGCTTTTTAAGCCAGAGTTTTTCATCTGCTTCTTTAAACCGCCAGCTCCCTGTCATGTCGTTGTTGCAGTCGTGGGTACGTGATGTTGCGCTTCTGCCAACCTGGTTCAGAACTTTGCACAGCAAGTTAGAAAATACAGTCCAAGCATTGCTTATATAAATACATGTTGATGTATGAGGTTACAGTCTCCCAAGGGACAGTGCCATACCACTCGCTTCCCAAAGGGAAGGTTAAGGTACTCCTGCAAACCCAGCGGTGATGCAGAGATGTTGCTCTCCGGGAGGCATGGCTCTCCATTTGCTTTCTGATTTGTGTACAAGTCAGGAGCTGTCAATGTCTGGCCAGGACTTGGGGAGGGATGTGTGCCTTTGGGCTCTCTCTTTCAGCCTTGCGATTTGCCGTTCTGCATCCACCTGCGTGCGTCTTGGCAGTCATTCCTGATCCCTGCTGTTACGGAGCTGTGATAGGAAATGCAGCAGTGCTGCAGGCTGATCGCTTGCCTCCTTTGCTAGCCCGGCTTCTTTCCGAGATTGGCAACTCCACGCTGTCCTCTCATCCTTCCTTCCTTGTCCCACACAGGCAGCCACAGTCCCCTCCTTCCTGCAGCTCAGCTCTGAACGCCTCTGTGTTCCTCAGTACTGCACCAGGTTTGTGCTGGTGATGTTAGTCAGCTTCTCCAAAACTCACCCGTCTTCTTTCTTTTGCCTTCCCTGAGCTAGATCCTGGTCTTAGAGTCTGTGCCTGACATCAACCTCTTGGATTACCTGCCAGAAATCCTGGATGGGCTCTTCCAGATCCTGGGAGACAACAGTAAAGAAATACGGAAAATGTGAGTGTGGAGGCTGGCTGGATGCCAGGTCTGTATTTTACTCTGGGGACAGCATGTTCCCCCACCCCAGGCTGATGCAGCATTGTCTGTTGGTCGCCCTCTTCATTTGTTTGCAATTCTTCTGTATAACCGTAGCAAAATCACACATGCGTGGTGGGAGACGGAGCAATCTAGCTGGCTTGGTTGGTGGATCAAAGTGTCCTTGGCCAGGGCCTCCCTTCCCCGGATTGTTTTGACTGCAGTGCCTGTGGGGGACATCATGGTCTGTTTGTGCTGTGGCACAAGGTGTTCTGGCTCAGTGCATCCATTACCTTCCCAGTCCTTGAGCGCAGTGTTGTAGCCATAGAGGCTCACATGGGGTGGGCTATGAGAGTTGTGAGCAGACTGGGAGCACGAGGGCATCTCAGCAAGGTCCAGCACTGACCCAGAGAGCAAAGCAGAAGCAAGCATTATGAGCTTGCTTTTCAGATCTGTTGCTAAATCTCAAGACTGAGGAGCATTTTGAAACACAGGAGTGTCTGGGTGCTCTCAGTGAGATCAGAGGATCTTTGCTCCTTGCAGTGGGAGAAAGTAACTGGACCTGTTTTGTAGGGCATAAGTAGGCGGTGAGACAGGCCTGGGTCTATCCCACTGCCAGGCGCTACCGGTTCCTCCATGCTTCTTTGTTTCCCAGTGTGTGCATGTCGAGGAACAAGTACTGAAAGCTTTGGCGATCATCTGCCACCCCTGTCTGACACCTGCTCCTGTCGTGGTTTTGGCTGGGACAGAGTTAATTTTCTTCGCAGAGGCTCACGCAATGCTGTGTTTTGGATTTTTGATGAAAACAGTGGTGGTGTTTTTGGTTGTCACAGAACAGTGTTTATACAGAGCCAAGGACTTCTTTGCTTCTTGTGCTGCCCTGTCAGCGAGGAGGCTGGGGGTGCACAAGGAGCTGGGAGGGGGCACGGCCAGGGCAGGTGACCCAGACTGACCAAAGGGATATTCCGTACCATGTGGCATCATGCTCAACAATAAAAGCTGGGGTAAAGAAGGAGGAAGGAGGGAGACTTTCGGAGTGATGGCGTTTGTCTTCCCAAGAAACCATTACGCGTGACAAGCCCTGCTTTCCTGGCAGTGGCTGAACACCTGCCTGCCCATGGGAAGTAGCAAAGGAGTTCCTTGTTTTGCTTTGCTTGC
Source organism: Chauna torquata (assembly GCA_013399475.1). NCBI lineage: Eukaryota > Metazoa > Chordata > Aves > Anseriformes > Anhimidae > Chauna > Chauna torquata. Next base: position 65,620 of record VXAL01017695.1, on the reverse strand, counting down.
GCACACGGCTTTTGCTTTCCCTAGTAAGCTGTCTTTATCTCAACCCATGAGTTCTCACACTTTTACCTTTCTGATTCTCTCCCCATCCCACCTGGGGAGAGCGAGCGAGCGGCTGTGTGGCACTGAGCTGCCTGCCGGGGCTAAACCACAATGCTCCCCTTCCCAGACGCCCGCTTGTTCTCAAGAGGGAAGATGCGTGGGACTTTCATTGCCTCCGTCCTTGCTGTTGGGTGCATAGGGTGCGGTAAATTTGGACCAAAAATGGAGCAGGTGCTCGAGGGTCTGTGGCCCATATCTTGCCCTTGCTCCGAAGTCTGTTGCTGGAGCTAGTAAGAGAGCTTGGCTGTTACCTGGGTGTGGATTTGTGTTTGTTGTGGGCGCCAACGTGCTCTGTGGGAGTCTGCTGCCTCTGCTTTGGGGCAGAGCGAGCTTGTGTAACTCAGAGCCGTGACAAATCAGTGACGATGACACTGTGTATCAGCCTCATTCTTCCCGTGTGGAGGCTACGTCCCCTAACGGGGTGGCGGGGGGGAGCGCGTACCCCTGCCTCCTCTCCGAGAGCAGTGTCTTGACACAAGCCCCCTTTACGGTGAGTAAAACTAAAATGGGCATTGCCCTTGGGTGCAGACCTGCTCAGTCCTCTGCTGAGGATCTGGGGATGAGAGGAAGAACCAGCCTCTTCAGCAGGGGGGTTGTGCACGAGTGCCGTGCCACCTGCGTCCTCTCTCTGCATGCGTGTAGGAGGCTGGTCTCCGTGGCTTCTCTGGTGGCTGGAGCGCTAACCCAGTCTGTCTGTCTGCAGGTGCGAGGTGGCTCTCGGGGAGTTCCTCAAGGAGATCAAGAAGAATCCCTCTAGCGTCAAGTTTGCAGAAATGGCCAATATCCTGGTGATCCACTGCCAGGCTGCGGGTGAGTGTTCAGTGCTAAGCTGGCAGGAGCTGTAGCATCTGCCTCCAGGTCTGCAGTGCTGACGATAGATTCAGGCCCAGGGTTTTCCTGTTAACCAGCCATGCTACCACCTCGCACACTTGCCCTTTCTTTGCTGTCGTGCATGAAAACCTTGCTAAAAGGTGTCTAGACAAGAGGCTCTGGATGGAGAAGAAACCCTTCCCTTTGAGCCCTGCTGAAGTCCGGTCAGCTGTGATTGCAAGCGGTCCCTATCCTGAGGAGTTTGCTGTCCTTTACCTCACCTCTGCTTGTCCCGTGTCTTCCAGATGACCTGATCCAGCTGACAGCCATGTGCTGGATGAGGGAGTTCATCCAGCTGGCTGGCCGGGTGATGCTGCCTTACTCCTCAGGGATCCTGACCGCTGTCCTGCCGTGTCTCTCCTACGACGATCGCAAGAAGAGTATCCTTGTAACTGAGCTGCTCCTGGAGACAGCCAGCAGGAGTCCTCCCCGCTGCGTGCTGAGCACCGCACCAGCCATTTGGATGTGAGGGGAGTTGGAGTAGCTGGGCTAGGGCAGCCCTGGTTGGGCTGCGATGGCTTCTCCGTGGCTGGCCGGATATGTCACCTACATGTGTGGGACTGCGTGTTCCTTACACTGCCTCCACTCAGACATCAAAGAAGTGGCAAACGTGTGCAACCAGAGTCTGATGAAGCTCGTTATCCCAGAGGACGATGAAATGGATGAGGCCAAACAATCGATAACCCTCCCAGCAGAGCCAGCTTCAGAGGAGCCTGTCTCCAAACCAGAGGCAGCGTCCTGCGGTGAGTCCCTGTTGGCCTGGGCCATTACAAGTATGGTGAAGGTCAAGGAAGGGTCTTTAGGAGAAGTGCTTAAGTTGGTTGGGTTCCCTGGGGCAGGGGACCACTGCGCTTTCTTTGAGTTTTGGAGTCCTGTTTCACAGATGATCCTCTGTCGAGACAGACGTGTTTGGTGTCTACAGGCAGGTTGCTGGTCCAGCCTGGAGCCCAAGCAGTGCTGCGTTCCCTGGTGAACATCCCCTCACCACACTTCGCTTCCACTTAGTCATTAACTGACCTGGAAAAGATCATTTGTAGTTAAATGTTTAGTGTCTTGCTGCATAACACGGGAAGAGAGTAGCCCATCTGTGCTATAGTGGCTGACTTGAGAGGAGCCACTGTCACCCAAAGGAGAGCTTGGAGAGCTGTGTTAGTCCTGAGAGAGTCCAGAGAGCATCAGCGTGTGCATAGAGGGAAGCGTATGTTGGGAAGGATAAAGAACAGAGAGAATTTTTGATCCTTTCCAAGTTTGTGGTGCTTTTGGGACCATCATGCGCATGTTGTCCCAGTGCTGAAATTTCCAGAAGGCTATAGCAGAACGGAGAAGACAAAAGGTGACAAGTGTGATGGGAGGCCTGGAAGAGAATTCAAGTGAGAAGAAACTAAACTGAGAGGGTTCTGGGGGACTGATGCCTGCAGACAGCAGCAGCTTTAGCCTTCCAGCATCCCTTCAAGAGATGCTGTTGTTGATTTAAATCACATGGGCTACATTTATTCTTCTGGAGTTGCGTGTTCAGCCCAGCGCTTTTCTGTAACACGTCCACAAATGGCTTTTGAAAAATCCTGCTGTGGGAAGGAGCAAAGAAGGTGAAAACGAACAGGCTGAAGGATTTTCTTATAAAGCAGCGGGAGGCGAGGCGTGCAGTGGCCGGGGTGGGCATGGCCGCGGTGTCAGCGTGCGCGGCCGGGACGAGCAGCGCAGCCGGCGCCTGCGGGGAGCGCCCAGCACAGCATTGGTGGTTCAGTGGTAGAATTCTCGCCTGCCACGCGGGAGGCCCGGGTTCGATTCCCGGCCAATGCAGCAGCTTTTTGGAAGGGATGGAGGGGAAAAACTTAATGCTGTGTTGCAGCAGCAGAACTTTTTTTTTTTTCCTTCCCTAGTTGTTGTGAGACTTTCTTTTGTTGAAATACCGGTGCGAAGTGTAATTGCTTTAATATCTACCCCTCTGGGTAGGTGACAGTGCACCTAGAAGCAGGCAGGATGAGATAAAGCTGTGGTGCTTTTACAGCTGAAAGTCTCAGCTCTTCTCCTGATTTGTGCTGATGTGGCAGTTCTGCTGTGTGTGTGAGTAGAGGCAGCTGGCACAAGGGGGCACGAAGAGTCGAGTTCATCTTGTCACACTTTGTCACCGTGCTTGTAAGACCCAGTTCCAAATGGTGGCCAGCACAGGCTCTTTGAATTGCCTAGCAGTCCTGCACACTGCTGCGCAACTGGAGCTCTAGAAATCCCAGCAGCTCCTTGCTGAAAGATTGCTGGCTGAGCTAGAAACAGCTTTGGTGGGGCTCAGCCAAGCTGTGCACTTGATTCGGAGTGGTTCTTCAGAGACCTCTGTCTAGCACGGAGCAGAGGCTGGAAAGCTGCTTGGGTTGCTTGGCTTCCATGTGGAGTCACGCCGTGGGACAGCTGGCCAGGTGAAGGTGGAGATGTCCCAGGGCTCAGCCTTTCCTGTGCTGATGTGCTGTTCTGTAGCCACTGAAATCTGGACCCTGGGAGACAGCTGTGCAGTCCTGAGCTCCTTCTTTGAGAATGGCTGAAACTGTTACGAGATGTCTTGTAATTTGAGCAATACAGCACAAGGTTCCCAGCTGTCTGAAGTCACGGGGGAGTGCTTCCCCAGTTACAGAGTGGGAGGCCCAGTTTCTATGGGGCACAGGTCTGAACCTGTGCAGCTTGCATTTTGTGTGGTAAGTGTGGTCCTGTACTAGCTTTGTCCAGCACCTTGCACAAGCTGTGGAGAAGAGCTTGACAAGGAGTGTAAAATACTCACTACAGGGAGAAGGGATCCTCAGGGGACCTGGACCCTGAAACGGTGGCTGGTGATGTCTTTGCAGAAGGCCGTGCTGCTCTCCAGCATCCCAGTCCTGCTCTCTGCCTTCCCACTCACTGTGTGTCCTTTCTATCTGCCCCCAGGCTCTCTGGATGCATCTGGCGACTCCAACTTGAGCAACGCCAGTGTCTTCACCGTGACCAGGTAGGGTCTGTTCACTACAGACTGGCTGGCAGATGCTGACAAAGCTGTGGGGAAACGTGATGTGGGCTGGAAAACAAGTGGGGTCTCATGGGTCACAGTGGGATGCATGACAGGGCATGCATTTGCACCAAAACGTCTCGTCTCTGTGGTAAATTGAGATGTTTCACCACAAGACGTTGCAGAGCTCCCTGGGGAGGCAGCGAGTGTCTGTGCGCTCGGGGTTCTGCACCTCTCCTGTATTCAAGCCCCCTGGTTGGAGATTTCAGCTAAAAGAAGGGGTGAAGGTGGGGAGAAGGTGGATGGTTATTTTGGTTATGGCTCTTCTAGCATGGCCACAGTAGGAGGTACTTGGTTCCTCCCCCCCCTGCAGGGGGTTGATCTCATGTGAAGGCATCAGTCTCGAGTGAAGAGGAGACATGAACCATCTGGGACTGGTACAAGAGCTTAAAACCCGCTTCTTGCCACCGCGGCCCTCGGGGAGCAGCGCTGCAGTCCTGGCTGGCCACCACGGCACGGAGCTGTAGGGCAAGCGTTGAGGCGCACCTCCAGGACGTGCAGCCCAGCTCCAGCTGCCTGAGAGATGAGGTGTCTTGGCAGCACCTGCCGCCAGCCTGTCCCCCTGCCAGGCTTGTGTGGCGTTAGTAAGGCCCACGTCTACAGAAAGCTGCTTTGTACCCAGCATGATCTCTCCCAAAATCTCAACTAAATCATCTCTCCTGCAAATACGTTTCTTCCCATCCAGCTGTCAGTGAATTTAGTGACAAATCCATCTGCTCTTATAACCATCTTTCCTCCTGCTGCCTGCAGTTCCTTTCCTCAGAGGTCGTGATTTCCAACACTTCTATTGTGCTCATGCACATATTTATTCTGTTTTGGGGACCACAACAAAGGATGCATTGCTCCAGCTGCATCCTGCCAGCAAGTCTGGCACGTGATACCCATTGTAACACATCCCAGAGCAATGCAAGTGTCAGCTTTTCAGATCTGATTGTCTGTACCCCTCCATTCCCTTTTTGCACTCCTGCAAAGCCCAGCTATTCCCTGTTCTTAATTATGCCCTTAATTTTTTCCTCCTTCAAAAGTGCGGATTGTTTTGTTTGTCTGTAGGTTTCATGCTATGGCTGTTAAATGGTTTTTCCCCAGCTTTAATGTGATCACTGTATTGTGGCCCTACTCTTTGCCAGCCTCCCACCAGGATGGCTGAAGACTCAGCCCGTAAAGTTTAGCAGGTGCAGAAGTGGGTGTGCGCAAGGCTGAAACTGGAAGGGGGAAGGAGAGAAGATGAGAGGCACCAAGTCAAGAGGACAAGTGATAACTGAGTCTGTATCCTGGAGAGCTTGCATCTGGGGGAGAGCAGAAGTGAAGGCAGCGAGACCAGTCACGTCTCTAAGCTCAGCGGGATACCTGAGGGGTGCCGTTGTCCCCCACGCCCTGTGCTTGGTGACTGCTGCTGCAGCGCAGATGTCCTTGGCTCTTGCCAGCTGCCCCACGCAGGCGTGAGAGCTTGTTTTGGAGCAATGCAGGCAGGAAAGCATGGAAATGAGATGCCTGGTTTTGCAAAGAGACTTGGGTTTGGGCTCTCCTAAGCCCTTTTGAACAGGAGATGCCGGGCTGTATCATAGGATTTACCTGTCAGGAAGCCCGTTTCCCCATCCCCATCCCTGCTGGCCGAGCGTCGGAACCTGAAAGATTTTCCCCAGGGCAGCCGCTGTGGGGGACTGGCACAGGGTTGGGGGGCTGTATGTGACCGACAGGAGTCCTGGACATCTGCCTGGCGCTCTGTCTCTCGTCTCTGACTCAAATATTGCTTCCTTGACCAGCTGCTGGGGTAGCTGGAATTCAGGGGTTCTGTTCTGTAGGAAAATTGTCCCACAAGAACATGACAAGCTGGAGCTGAATTGCACCTCTAGTGCTGTGGGAGCAGAAGCACAAGATCACTTCAGTGATCCCTCGAGTCCGCTTTCCCCTGAGCTGCTGGCTCTGGGAGAGCACGGTAGCTGGCGCAGCAGCGGTGCACAGGTTGCTGGACCACGCGGTGCCGTGCCGGGCGGGCGGCAGCGGCCAGCTGCAGCCGTACTTCACGCCAGGGAGCAGGCAGCTGCCTGTACGCTGAATGCCCACTGGGTGTCAAGACAGGACCACAGGAAACCGTTCTGTTGTCGTTATTAGCTGGAAAGCCTGCAGACAGAGGAAGTTGCAGCTGCCTTTTACGATGAAGTCACTCTTTGCTTGTGTTTTTGTTCATTCCCCCTCGCTTCCCCCGGTCTCCCCCTGAGAGCAAGTGATGAAGCATGGCCCCGCGCCAGGCGCCCAGCTCTCACGCCCCTTCTCCTGCCCTCCCCTGCAGCCGCCTGCAGAAGGCTAGCGCCGCAGCCGCAGCGAGAGGAGGAGGACCTCGTTCAGCAGGGGCAGAGGAGAGGGGAACCATGCAGCCTCAAGGCCCAGCAGCTGCAGATGGGTCGCATGAATGCAATCCAAGAAGATGACGAGGGTTGAATGCTCAATAGGTGGATGCCGGGCACGTTCCTGTGGCCACAGAGTGACCCCCCCCGTCCCGTTCCTAAAATGTGCTGTCGGCCATCCAAAATGCTTCCATGGTAATTGCCAGCTTCACTTGGAGGGAGCTTCCTGGTGGCATTTGCTTGGAAATGAGGACTGTGTTTGTGCTGAGACAGAAGCTGGCTCCCAGGAGAGCCTGGCTGCACAGGGACGGGAGGGGTTCAGGGCTTCCTGGGCAGGTGGGATCCCTGCTTTTAACTTCTGCAAAAGCTATGGTATGAAGTGGACCAGAACCATATTTCAGAGATGCTGGAGCCTTTCCATGGCCTAGCTGACGCTGCTGATCCTGCCATTGCTAGTCTGAGCCCAGAGCAGGAGCGGGAGGTCGAACTGTGGTCACTGGAGCAGAGTCCTGATTTCCTTCCTTCGTTGTGAGCTGCTGAAAGAGAAGATGCAGACATCTGCCCTGCGTCGCTGGACTGAAATGGTTGGAAAGTGTGTTTTAGGCTCTCGTAACTGCATCAGCGTTTCAATACAAGACCTCAGCGGTTTGAGACCGCTTCCCAACTGTCCTGCTAGGCTGACGGTCAGGCTTGGCTGCCAAGCATTCACCAGGGTTAGATACACAGGTGTTAAACAAGGGTGCTGTGATGACAATCCCACACCAAACCAGGGACAGGGAGGCTCCGGAAGAGCCTTTGTGGTCCTTGCTAACGCGAGGAAGACTTCTTCTTTTGGGTGATGTTCAGCAATGCATGGATACCTGAAACGATATGTTAAGTACAGCAAGTACTCAATACCATGGTGGTGTAGCCTCCATCCCCAGGTTCAGGTATGTAGAGGCTCTAGTTCAGAGGTCCGGTAGTCAGTCCTTGCCCCAGCTGACATTTTTAGTGCTGTTACTAGCCAGAGGATGGCTTTTTGTCTCCCCAGTTTGGGGTAGCAGAAGTTGAATCAGCTTGCTGTGTGTGCTGGCTGGCCAGCACGTGTTGCTGCCTCTGGTCTCCGACCTCTGCTGTTCCCCAGCCCTGCAGCTGGGACCGGTTGCCGCCTTTCTGACCTGCCAGGCCCGGTGACCTTGGGACACTGCTCCAGATTCCTGCTCACAGCCCACAACTGTGGTCTGACATGCCCCTCGGGCAGGGCTGACAGCCCCTGCGAGACTGGAAACACAAGTCCCAAGCCATGAGGCCAAGTACCGTGGCCTGTCTCCCCAGGGACGGGAGCACCGTCTTCTCTGGTACGGCCAAATGTCTTTCATACTCCTTGTTGCTCTGCGGAAAGGGCAAACTGCTGCCACGTGGCTGGACTGTCCAGGGCTGTGTTTAGATCAGACGACTTAGATAATGGTAATTAGGGCTTAGTACAAAGCTAAAATTGCAGCTTTTGGCTCCAGCGTGTCTTCTTGTGGAGGCCCCTCCTGGCCTTCCTCTGCAGCCTGCAGCGAGGGGACGGGCTGCCTTCCCTGTGCAGGAGGGCTAACCAGCTCCTGTGCAACACCGAGGGGATGAGCTGGGCACCGGCTTGCTGACCAGGGGACCTCGGGCACCCTGCCCCAGCCTTTGCCCTGGTGACCTGCAGCTCGCTGGACTGGGTGCCTCTGCCTAGACTTGAGCCTCATAACCGGGAGAGCAGCTAGGGCTCTTCTAGTACTCAGAGGCTGGAAATTGCAGCGAGCAGGAAGAAGCCAGCAGCACCAAAATGAGAGCGATGGAGTATGAGAAAGTGACAGCTTGTGGGACCGAGAGCAGAGAGGAACTATTCACCTCCTGGCTACTGGCGCAAGCCAGTTCAGCAGCACAGCTGCCAGCCCATATGGGATATGCCCTTGTGACTTGGACCACAATGAAAGAACCTGGATATTTCCACCCTTGGCAATGTGGCTTGCTGAGCCCGTTTAAAGGCTAGAGCCTGGCCTGGACCTTAACCTTGTCTGAAAATGGGGTCAGGAAAGCAGCTGGGCTGGGCAGGAGGCCAGGAGGGAGATGACAGCTCAGAGATTGGCAGTGAAAAGCAGCTGCTGGGGAGAGAGATGGCAGAAGCCCTTGAAGAAAGCAAAGAACTGAGAAAATGAGTTGATAAGGGAAATGGGGTGAAAAATATCACTGGGTTGAATGCACTTGGAAAGTGAGAAGTGTTCACGTACTGGAGGATGCCCTCTAACATGGGGAACATGCTGGCAGGACCACTTGCTGGAGAGGGTCAGGTTCCCCTGGCCGCTGCTCAACTTAAGCAAAAATTAGCAGTATCCAGAGGTGAGAGCCTGGTGTGGCTCCCACCGTTGCTAAATTTGCCAGAAAACTGCTCGCTGCAGCACACGAACCGTGGAGGAGGTGCCAGGGCTGCGCTAGTCCTCCGGAGCAGCGGAGGAGAATCTAGGGTAGTGGGTTAGATGGAAGCTATCGCATCTGACATCTGCCCTGGCACAGCTGTCGATGCTGGGAGCCTGCGTGTCAGCCCGAGAGGATCGCATTAAAGCAATGCCATTACCCTCGCTCCCAAGCTCCCGCTCCGGGCTGCCTGGGGATTAAGGAGAGCCGGGATGGGCGGGCGAGCTGCGAGCCTGCTTCGGAGCCGCAGCAGCACTTGTTGTGTTTGACTGGTGCCTTCCTCCCTCGAAAAGCAGCAGCCCACGGAAACCTGGTGCTGCTCCAGCGTGGAGGAGCGTGGTCAGCGGCAGTGTGTCACTCTGCCTGCAGCACGCCGCTGTGCACGTACTGTATCACTGGGGAATGGGCTTTGACAAGCTCCTTTTGCCCAAGCAGGTCTGGAAATGGCTTTGTTGCCATGCTGGCACCTTCCTCTAACAGTGCCACTGCAGACCGCGCGACCCTGTGTCCTCCCCGCCTGCCTTGCAGCGGCATCGAGGCCACCTCAGACTCAGCCAGCCTCACACACTGCTTCTCTGCACCATCCTTTCAGCTTCTTCCCTCTGCAAATACCAGGCACGTTTCTCACGTTACCCTGAGATATTTCCATCCTGTACAGGCAAGGCGTATTTTGGCATGGAGATGTAATCAGGTCAAGGATTCGTGCTGCTCTTCAATCAGGAGCCTCGTGGCAGGTGGAGCACAGGCTGTGCCGTCGGAGAGGGAGCTGATTCTGCAGGAAAACCAGCCCCAGCAGAAACGGGTTGGTGAGAGCAGCCTCCCGACTGAGCTGTTCATGTGCCTGTGAGAGGTGGGGAGCGGGAAGAGGGGGCTAGGGCAGGGGGAGAGAGGTGCAGGACCACTCATGAACAGCTCTCCAGGTTCAGAGTGGCTTAAATCCACTGGGATACTGCTCCTGTGGAGACCCTCCTCTCCCAAGCTCCCCTAGCTCTGAGTGTATTGGGACCTCTAAGAAGCAGCCGCCTAAACGGTCCCTCTTTCCCCTCCGCTCTGAAGGCTTAGCCCTCGGCTGTTGTTTGCAACATCAAAGTGAAACTTAGTCCAACTCAAAATGCAATTTGCAGGCCCAAGCATCTGTTACGTGACGCAGATGAAGCAGTCAGATATTTGCCAAGCTGTTAGGGGCCGCAGCCTCCTCATCTTGCCCTTACAACGCGTGTCCTGGGGAAGATCAAATCCTATTAAGCCGCAGTTCTACTTGCAAATTATACCATGAGAAATCTGCCCTTTAGGATTTCTTATCAAACGTGATGCAGAGGAGCTCTGCACATGATAGAATAACCTGCAGGAGTTTGGCCCAGCCTTGAATAATTCAGTAGCTCGGGTGGGAGAGGAGCGACTTGGCTCTTGCTCTTCAGTGCAGCTGCTCTTGGAGGTCTGCTTCAACTCTCTCTCCTCAGCCCGGTCTCACATGACAGGCACTTGCCACCTTCTTGCTGTTGCGGGCTTTCGTAGCATACTCATGGGAAGGTCTAAGGGTGGGGGCTGCAGGGGAGGAGGCGTTACAGGTCCCAGAAACCATCAGGTAGACTTTGGGATCACAAACGGGATGGAAGAAATGCCATAATGCTACCTCTCTTGCTTTGGAGTCTCCTGTCTGTGCTAAATGTGGGTCCTAACTGTTTGGGGAAAAGCTGGAAAGGTTTTCACCACAGTAAGAGCTAAAGGTCTGCAGGCCACCGGTGTTACAAAAGAGGCGACGTCCTGGTGAGCTAAGGGAGTTACTCACTTTTGTCCCTGGTTGATGACTGAGTGTTGTCCTCATCTTTCATCTTGGCAGTGTCTTTTGGGAAACAAGATGATGTTCTCAAGGCAGCCTTGTAGCAGAGAGCTGCATCCCCAAAAACACTGCTTGCTGGGGCACCATCTGCAGTCCCTGGTGCGAGTCTGCTGGGGTTAGTGGAGACCGAACGCCCGCGCCTGGTTGAGTGGCCCCAGCTAGTAAAGTCTGAGGACGTTTTTTTGATGTTCTCTGGAGACCTCTGAACCAGTTGTTGAATGCATTTTATGTATCTTTAGTCTTTGAACCCCAAACCTGATGGCTGCCATGTGGACCAGTTTCTCAACATAGCCATGGTACTGGATTCATCTAGCATGGTGTCTTGTCATGCGTAGGTACCAGCTGTTTTGGGAAAGCGGTAAACCTTGAAGCCTGGAAGATTTCTGTTGTTTCCAAGGCAAGTTTTTGGTGCACTGATGTGTTTCTTGCCATGCTTCCCATTCTTGTAACACCAGTCAGAAGCTACCTATGCCATATGGGCAAACGTATGCTGTTTTGACCCATCGTGTTTGCTGTTCACCTTCAGAGCAGGTGTACAGACTCATGAAAAGTACAGCAAACCAACATGGGTGAGGCTGCCTGGTTGGAGGAGCTGGAAGCCTGGAGCAGCCAGGCCAGAGCTATTTGGGTGTTGCTGATCTTTGTTCAGCGCCCTCCCTGGGCTGAATTTATACCCTGCGTGCAGCATGAGCCTGGCCTGCGTTGCCATGACCCCACAGGCCTTGCAAGCCCTGAGCTTGCTTCCTGGTTCTTGTAACTCTTGAAGACGTGAGCGCAGTTCTTGGGCTTGCCTTGAGCAGATCCGGATGCACAGAATAAGAAATGTGGGTGGCCGGACTGCATGGGGCTGGAGCACACCAAGGGGATGATTTAGATTTCTTAGGGTTTGAGCTGAGAGGTTTGATGCAGCCTCTGGCGTGTTGTAGACCTCCCCGTGGTGGGAGGAGTGGGTTGGACATCACGGCGCTGAACCCAGCTGCTCTCCTTTCTGTGCAGCTCCGAGAGGATCCAGGTGACCCTGAACCTTGATGGAATAGTTCAAGTGCTGGACTGCCACCTTCATGACACATCCATTGGGATGATGACCAGAATTGCAGTTCTAAAGTGGCTCTACCACCTGTACATCAAGACTCCTCGTAAGGTAGGTCTAGGACTCCGCATGTGAGCCTGTTGCTTCCTCTGTGGGGCTGTTTGTCAGCTCTGAGCTTGCTCCTCGCCTGGTACTTGTGTTGGAAAGGGGCAGCCAGGCTGTGGCCTTTGTTCTTTGATCTGGTGGGATCTGGATCTGGAGCAGTTGGAGGTGCTGCAGGAGGGTGAGGAGCCACGCTGACTTGCCATGGGGCAGCCAGTGCTGGGATAGCAGAGCATTGTCAGAGGCTTAGGATTAAAACTGGAGGGGCATTGGCAATAAGCCCCCAGGTTGATGTTGGTTAGTGGGACTTAGCTGTGGCGTAACTGTGCAGGAAAAGAGTTGGACACGTGGCTCCAGGGATGGTCCTGGTGACTTGGTCATGGGCCTGTGTAGCAAGTCTGACGGAACAGCTGCGCTGTGCTGCCCCGGCAGCAGATCTGTCTGCAGACGTACACCAAAGTCCATACCTTTGAATTGACTATAGTTATCTTGGTACCTTTTAACTAAGTGTCTGCCTGCGTTTTTCATGAAGGCTTTGGCTGCTACTAGCCTAGTAGCTTAAGGGAGATGCTTCCAGGTAAGATGGAAAATGCTGGTGAAAATTCCAGCAGCGTCCCAAGGAGTGCAAGGGGTCCCTTGACGGGTGGCGATCGGGCCTGTGGGACTAAAGCTGTTCGCCTTTCTGGTTCTAGATGTTCCGACACACCGACAGCCTCTTCCCCATCTTGCTGCGGACCCTCTCGGATGAGTCGGATGAGGTAAGCGCTGCAGCTGCTGCAGAAGTATTCCGGGAAGCTTGCCATCCCCATGTCCAGCCAAGCTTTGGATCAGCTTTGTCTGGTACGGTTGGGTTGAGCCTAGGGATTTCATGAGGCTTGGCCAGTGTTGGCACCGAGGAGTTCAGCCCTGTTGGCTAAACCAAACAAGAATCGATGCAGTGTGGCCTCCCTGAGGCTGCAGATAACGGGCTGCACTGTTGCCCGGCTGCAAGTTGTGCTGTGTCTGTTAGGCTGGTGTCTTTTGTATCTTCCGAAGCTATAAACCTTCCTCTCCACCTCTGAGAGCTGATCACTCATAAAAATCATTTTTGCCTGCCTGGAGAGGCTCAAGACTCTGGGATTTGAGTCCCAGAGGTGATGTCTTACCCGCAGTGCCATACGTGGGGCTGATTCTTGGTCAGGTCCTCAGTGAGTGAGAATTCAGACACCTTGCGACAACTGTGTGAAGATGAGAGGAGGAATGTTTCCAGCAGGTGCTGTAAAACCTTAGTTGAGACCCGGCAAAGCAGTTAAGCAGCGGCCACTGCTAGCAGGGCAGCGTCAGCCTTGCCTGGTGGAGCTGTAGGAACTGCCCAAGAGCCTCTTCTCCTGGGTTTTCCCAGAGACCTGCCTCCGAGCTGTCCCAGCGCGCACGCGCTCCCCCTCCCCGATGCGACCGTGTACCGTGAGAGTCGTGACACCCCAGACTCCGAGGCAGACGTCTTTCTTTAGCCCCTTCCAGTGTCCTTTGACTCAGAAGTCAGACGCTACCTCATAGTCTGTGTCAACATGCCTTTGAGACATCCTCTGAGCAACCGTGCTGGGCCGGGCCGGGCCGGTGCAGCGGCAGCTCCAGGGAGGGCTTGGCCAGCAGAGTTGTTGCCTTGGCCCGGCGTGCTGGGGTTTGGAGCAGAGTTAAGGAGTAAGCGCAGACACACGACAAGGACGTTTTCCCAGCAGATTGTGCTTTAGTTCTCCACGGATGGACCCGTGCGCCACGGGCAGAGGAGCCAGCTTGCTGCCTTATTACTCACGGGCGTCCGCTGCCAGCATGGATGGGTGGATGGTACCCACCGTGAGGGGGAGCACTGAGATTCGGGCGCTGCGTTCAAATTGCAGCTCCTGGGGATAACAGAAAGTACACCTGACTGTCACCCCTTTGTAAACTCCCACTGGAGAGAGCGGGGTGGATTTTTAACTCGTGGTGCTTTTTGAAGTTGTTAAAGCTAAGAGGAAATGTCAGTCCATGCTGATCTGCCCCAAGCCCATGCTCTAGAAGTTAGTTTTCTGGCTAGTTGTCTGCTTTCTTGTTAGTTCTGCAGCAGCATCAGAAGTGAGCAAAACAAATCAGGCAGCAACGAGTGAGCCAGCTTGCTCTGGCTTCGCTCTCCGTGCCCTCCTGCCTGGTCCTTGCCTTCCCAGCATGGTGTTTCCATCTCTGGGGTTACTTCCTTCCCGAGATGCTGTGCCTCTTCTCCCCTTTCCTTGTCTTTCTTCCTCACCCCCTTTTTTTTTTTTCTATTCTAGTCTTAAAATCAGCATCTTTCTCTTTTTCTCCCCCTCTCCGTTGTGCTCTAGAGCATTTCTGCTGCTTGTGTGGGATACTGGCAGCTTTGGGCCACAGTTGGCTCAGGCACTGGTAGCGCTTCTACCATCGGCTGGCCTGGGTTTAGCTACATCTTGCACAAAGCTGCCAGTGATCCTGCAAGTTTCTCAGGCCAGACCTTCCTCGTGGAATAAAAATCACGCGCTCTCTGCTTCGGATTACACGCTCAGGGCATCGAACCCCAACCCCACAATAAATCCCTTGTGCGAGGGGGCTGTTAAGAGAGGAGGGAAGGGAGTGAGCAAGCAGGGGAATGACTTGCACTTGCAAAGGCAAGCGGCTGCCTGGCCATTTTCCGTACCCTGCTGCTTACGATGCAGACCTTTCCAAAAGAGTCCCCAAGCACACATCTGCCTTTGCAACGCTCTAGAAAGCCTGCATCTTGCAGATAGTCTCTCTGGCTTGGCAGGAGATTGCAGTGAGTCATGTTGCAATTACACTGCTTATTAATATTTGAAAAAAGCAGTGAAGAAAGGACCCTGGTGATGCATTTCCTCCATGTGACATAACTGGGAATGGCTCAAAAGTAATTTTAAGCTGATTTATTTAATCCTGTCTTCTATTTATTTAAATGTTGGGGGGGGATTTTTTTTTTTTTTTTAAGGAAATCCATACACAAGTCAATCCATTAGATATGACTGCTCAGCTGGCTCCCAGCCAGATTTGCTGCTCTCTACGGAGGAAATAGAAATGACCAAAATAGTAGGAGGGTTCAAGCTAGGCGTTTTGGGGAACGATGAGGACAAATCGAGACAGCTAACCTGAAATGTCAGTGCCTGCTAGAAAAGAGGATGCAAGGTGCTCTCTGAGCCATGTCAGTTCTGACATGGCTTGCTCCCTGCTCAAGGAAACTTCACAGCATACATATGCGCATCCACGTTGTTCTGGAGCAGCTTGGGATCCCCAAAAGCTCTTAGCTGTGGGTTGGGGACTGCCAGGTTAGCATGGGGACTGTGTTCAGGCACCTTAATTTTAACTCTGGTCTTGCTGAGCTGCTCTGAGTCTCTCTGTGTGCTTTCCATAAATAATCAGGCCTAAAGCAAGGAGGAATTTGCGCTGGATGGAGCCGAATCTGTGCCCTTTAAGTTGTCACGTATGTTTTTAATGTTCGAGTAGCACAAGGTGTTGCACCACCTCCACCATGCTGAACAGGGGCCAGTATCTCATGATGCATCTGTGGCGTCCTGAGTCATCTCTGCCTTCTCTCTTGTTCCTGTTTGTACCCGGTTCTCTAGTGCCAATGAAGAAACGGTCAAGAGACCTAGTTAAGATTCACAAATGCCGCGCAGCACAGAGAAGCTGGAGTGAAGCTGAAGCAAGCAATTCCCTTTGATATGTAGACAAGCCGGGATACAAGATTCCTGGCTGTCAGATTTTGTGTTGCTGCACTGCGTCACCTTGTGCTGGTTCACGTGCTTCCCTGTCCCGTGTTTCCGTGTGTGTTTGAGATCTGGTTTTGAAGGCTGTCTTTAAAAGCACTAGTTAAAATTTGATGTGGTTAAAAACTTCCTTGCAGCTCCAAGATAGCAGAATTCTGGTGAGAATGGCTTTTTCTGCACAAGCTGCTCCTTTCATCTGTGTAGGTCTCACAGCCCTGACGCCTGCTTGTGAGAGGTTAAAGTGTTGATGTTGGAGAAAGTGAAAAGTCAAAGCCCAAATGCCCTTTGGGCAGAAGCGTGCTGGACCTGTCCACACTCGGGTTAAAAGCACTGCTGCTGATGCGCACTGATGAAGGCAAGACCTGCTCTTCAGGTTATCGCCCTCTGCAAGCTCCTCTTGCAAAGGTAGTTTCCAGTTTGGCTGCTCACCTCACTCAGTGCTTCCCCAAGCTGGATCCTGGGTGCTGTGCCCAGGCAAACGCAACAGGGGATTTCTGAGAAAAACATGAAATGGTGACGCTGCTTATTTTCTTTATTTGTGTTGTTTTCCTTTCTCCGGCTCCAGAATGGAGTTGTTTCTTTACAAGTTCCTTTTTGCTTATCTGCTGCTATCAGTCTCGCTGTGGGTTGGAAGTTGTGCTGGGACTTTTGTCTGACTCATGCGAGGATGACGCATGAGGTGGAGTTGGTCTCTGATCTGAAGCAGGATAAAGTCCAGCTTCCTCTAAGCTCTGCTAACATGAAAACCTACCTGCGTTTGTGCAGTGGGCAGACCAGGCTTTGAATGCTGCAAGAAGATCCCAGTGATGTCTTAGCTTGAAGTTTGCAGTTGCATCTCCTAGAGCATCCTTCGGAAGTCTGCTGCTGCGCTGGACAAGCAATGGGAAGCTGGTACCCTTTCCTAGAGAGCACATGCTGTGGTCACGCACGAGTTAAGAGTGTATTTTATTCCTTGTCAGCAGAAATCCGGTGTGAAGGCCCATACTGAGGTGGTTCTGAGCGCTGGAAGTGCTGCACCTGCCAGCCCTCGCGTTCTTGCTGTGGAGGCGGCGATGGACATGAAACCTGCGCGTGACCTTCGTGTGGTCAAGCCAGTGTCTCCACGACAGGCTGAAACGTTTTGTCCCTCTCTTGGGTTACCAGTGTTAAATTAGGAGAGGAGGAGGGAAAAGGAGCTGTAGGTAAAGGTACGGTGCTGTGCCGCTGCTCACGTCTCCGCTTTACTGCTAACTCCCGTACCGTACGCCGCCCTGTGTGTCTTGCTGCTGCACCGCAGGGTTTCTAAGCCCTGCTTTTTGGCCTGCTCTGTGAGCTGTGCTGTCGTGTTAAATCCCGGCAAACTTCTCCCATTGCGCCCGATTCCCAGTACAATGAAGCTGAACAAAAGCTTGTGCCACAGCGAATAGCTGTCTTAGCGTGGTTTGGTTTTGCTCTGTTGGTTTTAGATCCGTCGTGCTCCAGCTCCCAGCCTTTAATTCACTGCCACCGAAATATTGTGATCCCGTGCAAAGCAGAGAGTGTAAAGAGTTCACCAAGAGGAGGACGTTGCCTTGCATGTGCCTGGCTTTTGTTTTAATGGGTTTTTTTGGTGGTAAATATTTTCCAGAGAGAGACTCGAGGCGGCTAGCTACCAAGGCGGGGAGGTTACCCATTTTCAAGAGGAAAGGTTACACTTTAGGGTGCACTTAGGACTTTAATGATGGGGTATAGAGGGAGGTATATAATTTAAGTTGGATCGTGGAAAATGCAGTCAGCCCAGCTTTGCGTCCGTGCAAGCAGCCCGTAAACAGCAGTCGTTCTGCATGGTGCGGCAGGGTGGAGTGGTGCTTCCTCTGTGCCATAAGGACTCCAGGAAATGCAAGGGCACTGGGTTGAAAGATGATCTGTGCACCATGTCGTGCAGGGCTAGGAAGTTTCTCGGAGGGAGCCTGATCCACAGGGAGCTTCTTGGCTCAGCAGCAGTTTAGGACCATAATTACACGGTTAGCGACTGCAGGATCAGGGCTGCAGTAAACACATAGGCAGTTTGTACGTATACCGAACAGGCAGTGGCAAGCTGGCAGCCTAGGCACAAGGCAGTTTCCAGGCTGGAAGTAAGAGCAAACCAAAAGCCTGGGACTTGCAGCTGGGCTGAATTTGAAGGTGGTGCTGGCTGGGGGGGCTTGGCAGGCGTTCGGCCCCGCAGGGGGGCACCAGGCAGCTCCGCTCGCTCCAGCCCCATCCCACCGGCCAGACACGTCCTGCGTCCTTCTCCACGCGTCCTTCCTTGTGCTGCAAAGCGTGGAGAAACCACCTCTTCGGCATCCCGTACGGTGTCTGGCATCAGGTGGCACGTTAGGCTCTGCATGCGCTAATTAAACACGTTTAAAGAGGTGCTCTGGGCTGTGGCAGCTCGGCAGAGTGCTGTGTCTTCCCCAGGGGACTGATTGCTTTGCCCTTCCTGGGGACAACGTGCTCCAGGCCTTGGCCCTTGCACACCCGGGATTGGGTGCAAACTGGGGATTTGCGAGAGCAGGAGGGAGGACGGGGAGCCTTCAGGTTTTTGGCTTGGTTTCAGCTGGTTGTGGCCACTTACCAGCCAGCTCCCCCCCCAGCTGCTGTATTTGCTGGTTCTGTGGAGGTGTCTTCTGCGTCCTGGGAGGATTTGCCTATGGCAGGGGGGGGAAAGAAAGCCCTCTTTCCCCTGTGCCAGCTTAAGCAAATGCCACGAGGTGTGAGGAGCAGTGCTGTGGGGGAGAGGAGAAGCCCCTGGCCGTGCTGCTCCCATCCCCTCCCAGCAGCAGACTGAAATCCAGCGACTGTTTAAAAAAAAAAAAAAAAAACGGGTCTTGGCAGAATCAGAGGATAGAAGTTGCTATGCTGGGGACCTGAAAAGAGGCCTGGTTAAATTGGTGTGGGAAGATTAATGGTGGGGTTTTTTTTTCTTTTTTTGTTTTTAAAGCTGGTGGAGGGGGAGGACGTGAGTTTGCTTTTCACACCGTGTGTGTCTGGGGCCCAGCCAGCCTTGCTGCTTGCCGCTCTTGGCTCTGGGATGGCACTCCCGTGCTTTCCTCCTCTCCCCAGTTACATCTGAAAGGTTTGGAGGGATAAAAAAAACACCTAAACAAAATAGATGAAGCCCTCTGAATGCCTCGAGGAAGCCTCAGTGCGCGCTGCAGCAGCAAGAGGCTGCCTTGAGTGGCAGAGCAGGACAAAGATCCGTTCTGATAATGCTGTGGGGTTTTCCATGCCCTCCTTGACCTTGGTCCCCTTTGAAGAAGTGCTTTAACAGCGCTCAGCCTTCCTGTTCTCCATCTTGGTGGCATCATGCTTCGGCTGGATTTCCATCTTCTGCTCGCTCGCTGCTTGGCTGCAGTAATCTCTTGTTCATGGTGTCGTGTGCCCCCTTTCATTGCCCAGGGACATAGGAGGCTGCTTGGGAGCACCTGTGTGCTCCGTGTAGGCATTTTTTAATCTTTTCACTTTTTTTTAAGGTTTTCCTTAAATAACAGCCTCTTCAGAAGCTCGGTTGATATCTTTATCACTATGGGGACCCCAGGAGCAGCCAACAGCCCGGCTCCTAGGCTGTCACTGCCCATCTGGGAGGGACAAAGGGACTCCCCTTTGTTCGTCTCCCCTTTGGTGAGGGATGTGGGTGCGTTTTGGCCAGAGGCAAAGTCCCACCAGGAGCGTCAAGGTGACACTTGGCACGTGGGAAGGTGCCCGAGGTGAGCGCAGGAGGTGCGTCCATCCGTCTGTCCCCGTGCGAGCCTGCACATACAGTGGCAGAGCCAGTACAGGCTCAATTCAACCAGAACGAGAGACAAATTAACCCAACCCAGATCTGGAGAGACCCACAGCTCCCTGCTCTGCGTGGCCTTAAAATCCATGCTGTGGAGGCAGTGTGGAGAGAAAACTTCACTACTCCCAGGGAAGAGAAATAGCTGCTTATTTATAGCAGCCGTCCTATCTTACAACCTGTTCCTCATCCCCTGGCTGTGCAGAGTTTGCTCCCCTCCGCGGTGCTCTCCAGCTGTCCCCTGTGCTGCAGGACACACCGGCTCACGACATCAGCCAGGTCCATCCCTGCAGCCTGGCCGGCTTTTCGCAGCTCCGCGTGTCCTGTGAGGCCCGCTCTGCTCTCAGTGCCCATTCCTGGTCACGCTGAATCTCATCACCACCCGCAAACGTCATGGAAATCAGTGCCGGGTAGGGTGGCTCGAGGCTGGATTGAGGTTCCTGGGGCCAGGGACGGTCCCAGCTGCAGGATCTCCACCACGATGCTCTTTGGCATCGGTGTGTGTCCTGGCAGAGCATGGAGGAGGCTTATGGTCCGCACCCCGGGGAGGCAAAGGGGCTCCCACCCTCCCTGCATCCTCGCTGCAGAGCTGCTTCACCCCCTTCTTCCCTAAAAATCCCCCCAGGGCATCCCTGTTGATCCAGCGTTTCGCTCCCGGAGGCTCTCCCAGTGGCTAACTCAGACCTCGGCGTCCTCGCGCCCTTGCCAGGGAGCTGGAAGGGGCTCCATCCCTTTTCCTCCCGCTGCGGTCGGATCCGACGGATGGGACCGGCTTGCTGCTGGCGCAGCGGCCCGTTGCCATGGCTGTGGCAGCCCCGTGCTCCCGCAGGATATTGCTTTCTTACAACCACACAGCGAGCCGGCGCTCCGGCTTGGCTCCGCGCACGGATGTGCAGCGCATACGAAGCGCTCCCGGCTCTCCTCCGTCCCCGGCTGCTCCCGCCAAGGCTGGGAACCCGCTCCGCAGCGCGGGGGCGTGCGGGGAGGAGGCAGCTGGTGCCGGGGTTCCCTGCCTCTTTCCCACGGCTGGAAAACCCCAGGTCTTCCCATCCGCCTGTTCCTCCTCTTCCTCCGAGACCTCGTGCACCCATCCCTCCCGGTTCTTATTTCCTCCATGGTTTTGCAACTGAGAAATCCACTCCATGAGGTTTTTTTCCCCCCCGCGTCTTGCCTATAACGCACGTAGGGGACACCCTACCCCTTGACCTCCCTAAAGCTCGAGGGGTCCGGCCATGTCCTCGGCGGTGCCAGCAAGCAGCTCTGGTCACCGCACGCAGGGTGGCTGCTTGCCTGTCACTGCTGTCCGGGCAGCCAGACCAGAGCATCCCGAGCCCAGTGTCTCGGAGCTGGGGCTGAACACGCGGCTCTGGGAGGTTGGACTGAGGGGTAAGGCGTGGCGTTTGAGGCTTTGGGAGACGAGAGAGGTGAGTTCGGTTTTGCCCAGGGTCTTCGTCCTGTTTCCGTATGCTGAGGGAGCTGCTGGTGTCATTTATGCTCTACGATAGCCCGGGCACTCGACTTGATGGGAGGCATCTTCACGGCCGTGTTTTGATTCATGGTCAGGGGGCTGTGGCTGACCCGTGTCCCCGTCCTGTTGCTCCTCTGTCCCTGTCCACCCTGCAGCAACATGCGCGTTTGTGTAACCTACAGAAAATGGCCTTCAATCAGCGAGCTGCGGCCAGGGCAGGGCTGCGAGCACCGCGGCGCCTGTGCTGGACTGTGGCTCTCCTGGCTGCGGCGCTCCCAGCTGGCTCACGCGGTGGTTTTTGCCATCACCCTGCTCACGCCGAGCGGCTGCAGCCCGTGGCGGTGCTGACTGCTCCTGGTGCTGGCTGAGCTGCTGCGGTGCCTGGACCAGCCCCAGAGGAGGCAGGGCTCTGAGCAGCGGTGCTCTGCAGGGATGTGGTGCTTCAGCATCTCGCTCTTCCAGGCTGCGGTCTTGCACGTGAGGCGCTCGCGCTCGTGTCCTGATCTCCCTTTCTGCGCTGTTTGCTGCAACAAATGCACGTTTGGAGGGCATGGGAGGGAGATTGTGGCAGCAGTGAAGGGTTCTGCAAAATCTGTAGCGTGAAACACTTGTGCCTCCAGAGCAGCTACACATCTCCTCACACCTCCAAACCGCCGTGCGTCCGTCCCTTCACCCACCTTGCTGCTCACCTGGGACCCTTGCGGAAGGTGAGCTGTGCCTGTGCCACCGCCGTTGTCCCGCCACGCAGCCGGGGGACATGGTGCTCAGCCCCAGTAGCTGAGCCTTGTCCTCGCTGATGCTCTGCTACTGCTTAGTGCTGGCAGGCCCAAGGGCGGCCTCGCCGCGGGGTAAGCGGCGCTGAGACCTCTGAGTCTCTTTGCCAGTTTTAGCCAAACGCGATGAGATGTGGAAGCCTCCAGGAGCGTTATTTACCCAGCTGCGAGGACTTGAACCCATATCGGTGCCTTCCCCCACTTGAAGGCTGCAAGTCCAGCTGAGGCACGTGATTAGCCAGCAGAGTCTACGTGAGCATGGATTTTGGGAGACCAGGCACCGGGACTCTGCTCAGAGGGCTCCTCTGCTTGAAATAAAGGAGGTCGATGCTGCTTTATCTGAGCAGCCAAGGCCTGAAACCCCTGTAAAACCAGGAGGAGAGGGAGGAATGAGTTCTCTCCTCTGCAGGGGGCTGTGGGCTCCCTTCCCCCTAAGAGGATGAGGGCTGACGATGGCAGTGATGTCCCATGATGGTAACGAGGCCCCATCCATGACAGCATCGCAGAGGAACCATAGGCTGGGCTGCATTCTGTTTGTCCTCAGGAATAGTTCCTCGTTGCAAAAGCTGTTGTTGTTGTCATCTTTTTTTCCTCCCTGGGGTAGCTGCAGGCTGGGACTTCGTGTTTATGCTCGCAGGATCTTCCCAAGCGTGCTGGAGCCTCGTGGTTATCAGCTTGCAGAGCTGCTGCATCCTTTCCCAGGCCAGCTCTGCGCCAGCCACTGCTCTTTTTGCCTCCGTGTGCAGAAAAGGGATGGGGATGCGACCCAGCAGTACCAGGAGACGAGCTGATCGGAGAGGGCAGCGTCTGTGCAGTGAGGTGCTCGTCCACATGCAGCAAGCTGGCAGCGGAGCAGTTTCTCCCTGCTGTTCTCTCCCTGCCCATGCCCTCCAAAGCCTGGACACCAAGCTGCCTGCTCTAAGGCTGCTGGGGGCTTAGAAATCAGCTGTAATTAAAAAAAATAGCTTAAGATATCTGTGCAACAGAGAAAGCCAGGAGCACTTGTCTTTCACATTATCAGGGGTCCCATTTTCAAGTTCTGTATATTATAAAAAGACATCATTGGGGTTTTTTTGTGCAAGGGTGAGGGTTTTCGTGGTAGCTTTGAAGCTAAAACTCCATCTAATTGCAGCTCCATAGAAAGAAGCCCAAGGCCTTGTGAGAAAGCATGAAAAGTCCCCGGCACTGTGCTGGGATGTCCAGGGATGTGCTGTACTGGATGCAGACGGGTCAGACGTGGCACTCGGCCCTTTTTGGCAGCCTTTCTGCTCAGCATAGCCCTGGTACACTCAGAACATCAGGGAAGACTGATGAGACACGCAGGCCCAAGGACGTTTGGATGGAGAGGGACCCAAAATAGCTTGAGACATTAGAAGAGTTGTGGGGGGGAACAACCTGTAATAACTTCTCCAGAAGCGCTGTATGTAGTTAACACAGACAGATCTGACGTCTGGAAGTAAAGAGCTGCTCTCGGGTGCTGAGCGGGAGCCGCAGGTGAGCTGGGGCTGTGCTCAGAGCAAATCCAGACCGCCCCAAAGTGGGAAAAGGGAGAAGCAAACCCAGCTCCTGACTGTATAAATGTGGCTTAATTTCCCGAGCTCCCTTGGGACTTGCTGAAGAGAAACTGTTTGTTTTTTCCCCTTTTCTATTTCCTGCCCCAGCTCCTCTGCAATCATTTGAAATTTCTACTTCGAACTTCCTAGGTAGCCCTGTTTTCCTGACGTCTTTCCGATTGCACAGGGATTTGGTGCTCACCTTCCCATCTCCCCAGCTCTAGCAGTGATTTTGGAAAGCAAAGCTCGCCCCGCAGCCTGTCTCCAGGCTGCTTTGTGCCTGCTCACCCCGCGCTCTCCGTCTCCTTGCAGGTTATCCTGAAGGACCTGGAAGTGCTGGCCGAGATCGCTTCTTCTCCGGCGGGACAGACAGAGGGGCACGGCTCCTCCGAGGCCACTGATCTGCGACCCAGCCAGGTGGAGCTTCACATCCCCATCAGAAACAGCCAGCTGAGCTCCTCCGGTAAGTGCCCTCTGCTGCATCTTGCTGACCATGATCTAAATCGCAAAGCTGGCGCTTGCGTCCGAGTCGCTTGGTCTCACGTGATGCTAAGTGGCGCCTGTCAGATCTGCTCACGTGGAAGGAAAGGCTTCTCTTGCAGTAACAAATCAATATATCAATTCCCACCCTGCGTCGTGGGGGCATGGAGTCTGCCATGAAGCAGGCCAGGGGACTGTCTTTATTTTATTGCTCTTTTTTCTAGCTCGTCTTTTGGGGATTTGACCACGGTAAGAATCTGGTTAGCAGCAGCGTGCTGCGGAGGCCGGTGTGGAGGGATGTTGTTATTGCCCTTTTTTTTTATGGGACGTTGGGTGCCAGCCTCTTCTCTCTTTGTAAAAGTCCTCGGAGCCCCTAGAAGTGGCTCAGGACAGGGTGTTGGCTGCGATCCCAGGTGCCCAAAACACAGCTCTGCAGAGGGCTCAGTCTGCCCGCGATGCAGAGCGTTGCCTGTTCAAGGCTGCGTGTGCTGAATATGAACTGTGACGTTGCTCTGAGCCTCTGATAAGACCTCAGAGAGATGAAGAAGGACAATCCTATTGTTTGGGGACGTAGGAGGGGAAAAAAAAAAAAAAAAAAAAGGCCTTTCATTAATCATCCCAGCACATCAGGCATTTTTTTTTCCACCTTCCCCTGTCTGTGGCTCATCCTCTGCAGTTGCTTGGCTGCCCCTTCTCTGCTGCTGCTATTTAAGAGCCTCCCTATTGTGCTCCCCAAGCCAGGTCGTCCTGGCCAAAGACACATTTCATGTCAGCTGTGGATTGTAAACTCAGATCAGAGCCAAGGCTGCCTCTCCCTGCACAGCACGCAGCCACGGTGCCTTGCAAAACCACCGCTAGAGCCACAGGCTCGCTTTCCGCTCCCTGGACTTTGTTTTCTCTGAAGATCACAGATTATTTCCCCTTCCCTGGGCTTGGTAAGGTCTGCAGCAGAAACCGGCTCAGGTTTTGACATTCCCTGGGTGGTTTTGGTTTGGTTTTCCTGCAAATCTACCTGTCTCGCGTGCAGGATGGAGGGGTGGGGGCTGCGAGGCTGGAAGCCTAGTGAAGTGCTCTGCGAGTGTCATTGATCCTCCGGTGTCACGAGCGAGACTGTGTGGGTGGAGCAGCTCCTGCAGCGCTGGCCAAACAGCTGAAGAGCTGCAGTTTAGCTCGCACTGATGGTTGTCTGAGGTTTCCTTCCTTGTGGATTATCTAAAAATAGCAGGCTGGATGGCGCGCATCCTAACGGCTGCTGTGGCCCCTTTTAGCTATCTGGAAGAGCAACTTGGCTTCGGTTATTCAAGTGTAACGTTTGAAAAGAGTCTGGCGCTCTCCACGTTTAGCAGATCTGCTGTAGCCAGAGCTCCAGTTGTCCCAGCATGGAAGTGGTTGCAATGCCACACAGGTTGTAACGTGCTCTGATTTTGTCTCCTGGTTTCCTCTCCCTTGTAATGCACTGGGCAGTGTTCTTTAGAAATGTATTTGGGGCTGAGCTTTGCGCAGTCGTTGGCTTTTACCCAAAGGTGGATGCCTCTGGGGAGGGGAAAAGGAGCCGGTTAGTGTTCGGCTGCCTCGGACTTTTCCAGTGGAGGAATGTGGCCCCGGTGCCACCTGGCTGTGACCACCAAGGGTTCACGCTCACCCAGCTCTGGAGACTGGACGTTGGCCGCTCGGGGTCACAGTGGGGCTAGGACCCTCCTGGCTTTCGCCTGGGAAAGTGGAGGCTCTCTGAAAAGACCCTTTTTGCTGAAGGGTTGTTCTGGGGTGGGTTTTTTTCCGAGTGGGAGCGCAGCTAGTAGAAATCCCTACATCTGCACGGTGCTGCGGTAACAATGCGCAGTTAGAGCGAGCGAACCCAAACTGCCCTGCAGACGAGGCGTGTGCGAGTGCAGCCCTGCCCAGGCAGCAAACGGGCACCCAAGGCGCTGGCACCGAGGAGGGGGTGTACGCTCCGAGGAGCTGCGTGACTCTGCAGCGGGAGGGTGGCTGGGTTTGTACTGGGGTGTACAGGAGCAATCCCCACGCAGATCTCGCCAGGCAGTTCTGTAGCGTGCTTTGGCTCCGACGGCTCGTTCTCAGAAGTAGGATGCTCTTGCATGACGCGCGTTGGAGGGGAGGTGACAGGGTGCCGGTGCCCCTCCCCGGGGTTAAATCACCCCATTGCCTTCATCACACTTTGGGCGGACATACCTGCAGCGGGAGGAGGGTTGCTCCGGCTGAGTGATCTCAGATCCACTCCTCTCCTCCACCTGAGGCCCATCCGAGCGTGCAGTTGGTGGCTTCGCAGGTAAATGTGTATGGCCACCTGTAAAAACCCTTGGGTTTGCAGCAGGCTTCCATTCTGCCCTCTCTACCTCCGCGCTCCAAGCTTTGCCACCCAAAGGCAAGCAGCAAGGCCAGCAGGGGAGGCGGAAGGGGCCCGTGCCACGCTGTGGGCTTCCCCCCGCTTCCTCTCTCACCCTTTCTTCCCTCGGGATGTGTTTATGCAGTTGTTTCCCTGCCATTCAGTTTGGTTTCCTTCAGATGCTCGTTGATTAGTCAGGAAAGCAGTGTCCCACTTCCGCAGCCCGTTCCCAGCTCGGGTTTTTATTTAGATGCTTTGTTCTCCAGTTACGTAAGGTCAGCTGCCCTCCGACAGCTTCTCCAAACACAATGAGCCAGGGGGAGTCGAGAAACGTGGTGCGTGGGAGACCCAGAGTCCCTCCTCCGGCGCTGCGTGGAGGAAGAGCTGCTCCGGCTGCCCAGCGAGAGGGTGGCTGGGTGCTGACCTCGGCCAGCCGAGTTTCATGCGGTCCCTCGGTTATCTTCTGCCTGCTTTTCCCAGGGCTCTGTGGAGAGACGTAGGTGGAGAACACTAGAATGAAACCTGTGCGTTTTCTCATTGCAACGTGTTGCAGTTCACGTCTTGAGTACGTGAAGCGCTGTTGGAGCGCCCGCTTGCTCTCGCTGGCCGCAGCGTTGTGCCTGTGGTGTGGAGGTGGACGGTGAGCGATGCATCGGGTGTCTTGTTTTGGTGACCCAGGGCATCGCTGGGTCCTGTGATGAGGTCAGTGACAAGGTCTGCAGGGGCTGGCACCCCTTTGGGGTGTCGGTACAAGCACCCATCTGGCCAAACAACAGGAATCCAGCAGCTTTACTTTGGGAGTGTTTTGCCAACCACACAGAAGTCACGGACAAGTAGCAGATGGCCCACGAGTGGTTGTCACCACGGATAGCATAGGTGCAAGCCCTCCTCCAGCCTAGTTCTCCAGCTCTGTTCTGCATGGGAGGAGAGAAACCTATCCAAAAGGACACCGGCACCGTCTGCTGCCCTGGACCTGCAGCTGTTTGCACGCATCTCTTCCTGCCTGCCTGCGCAGCCTTGTAAGGAGCAGCAGTTACGACCCTTTGTTTCTCAGGAGGCACTTCCCTCTCCAGCTTGCTGCAGCCTCTCCTGCCTGGCTTCCTGCTGGAGGTCGCAGGGACGCCGACGTACCCTCTGAGCACATCACGCTGTAGGATGTTTACTGTGAGGTTGACTTTATACATGGGTGTGCTAGCACGCTGGAGGTCATTGGTTTCAACCAGCAGCGCCTGGGAGGCCGTGGATTACTCCTGAGGAGCCTGCTAAAAGTCCCTGAGAAATGTGGTCTGCTGAGTTCAAACTTGCTCCATCCCCCCCCTGGAAAATGTGCAGCGCTCCAGAGCCTGGAAAAAACTTACCATCTGCTATTACAGGGGGTTCCCATCACCATTTTTTTTGTTGTTTGAGGGATTCTGTCCTTAGTGAGCCAAACCACTCCCTTTAACTTTGTCTGTCACCTAGCTGCTCCATCGTGTAACCTGCGGATCTGCGGAGGTGGCAGTGTAGGGGATGCTCCCACCTCCAGGTGGTTTGGAAACGTTGGCCTGTAGGCTGCTGGAGGTCCGTGAAAGGCGGCAAAGAAAAGCTGGCCCGTTGTCACTTGGCTGAGATGTGCTAAACTGACATTTCCAATGACAGGGCAAAATTTTGAGAGGGTCTGCAGATTTCCGAGCCAAAAGCTGTTGACTTGAGTGCTTCCACATGTGATGGGCTCTGGAGTAGTAGCAGCACCAGCATCTGGCGTGGCATGGGCTGCAGGCACTCCTCTGGGCCCTGGAAAGCCCCTGTCCCTGGTGTTTGGCTAACACAGCCTGGGAGGTTTCTGAGTGGGTCTGAGCTGATTGAAACAGGACTCGTGCCTTGGAAATCCTGGTGAAGCACCGGGGATCATCGGTGGGTGAAACACTCTGTTATCTGCAGGTGCCGCTTTAGTCAGGCGGTGATGGAAAGGGTGGTCAGCGCAGTGCCACCACCCGGGCTCCTGTCTGTCCTCCTTGGTCACAGAAAAGCAAAATCTCCCCATACTCATCCTCTCTGCAAAAGGCAAGGAGACAGCAGGTGCTGCAAAATGGACCGCTTACTCTCAGAGGAGCTGGTTTGCAAGCAGGTTTTGTAGGATCAGGAGCGCAAAAGCACAGAGGAAAGGAGGCAAGTGAGCAGGGACCTGTCCTTCTTGAGCTCGTAGCTCAGCGCTCAGGTTCCTGGTGTCCGGTGGCTCTGCTGGCTCAAAAGGGTGGAGATTCCCTAACGACAGCCTGGGTTGCTGGTCCGTAGTGGTTGAGCTATGGTAACAAGAAGCTGATCCTATAGATAAGATCACGTCCAGCCTAACGCCCTGTATGTAATTACGTTGCTGGGCTGCCTCGGTTTCCCAAAGATGCTGCAAGAAATTCAGAGAGTACTGGGGAGGACTGAGGTGAAGGCATAACTGAGGTTAAGGCACACGAGCAAGGTGAGTATCGGCGCAGCGTGCCTCAGAAACAGCTCGGTGGAGTCCATTGCTGCTCGCTCCTGCTTGGGGGTTATTGTCCATGTGCTTCACGTGACAGTGACGGAAGCCTCAGCCCGCTGTGCACCACGACGGTTTCTGCAGCTCTGCTAGGTGTTTTCTTCTCCTGTACATTGTCTGAGCTATACCCCTGCTGCATTTTTTCTTATTGATTTACCTTAACAAGGGAAAACGAGCTGGTAGTGGACGCCTGGCTTTCCTAGGACACCCATCGGCGGGCGTTATCCTCGCCTACCGTCTTCCTTCGAGGTGGGGCCAGGCGCAGTCCCTGCTTGCCACCCTCACACTGGGGGCTCCAGGGCACCGCCGCAGGAGAAGCCTCATTTGGCATCAAAACGCGCGTCCTCCCCTTCCCTGTCAGCCCAGGGACGAGCCGGTCCTCGCGCTTGGCCGAGCTCAGCCAGAGGGTTCCCTCGCACCCCGCTTCCTCCCCGGGAGCTGCAGCTGCCCAGCTCTGCCCTCCGTTGGCAAAACCGAGGACAGAAACAACTCCTGGCCTGGAGATGATGCCAGCCATCCCGCGGTGACCTGGGCACCGGTGCCTCAGCCCTCCTGGCAAGGCTCTGCGGTGCCCCAGCCCGCCCGGGGCCCGCTTTGTGCTAAGCAATGTGCTGAAGTCTCAGAAATTGCAAATCACGTCTCTTTAGCCAGGTAGGGAGGGGACCGGCATTCGTGTGCCTGGGCAGCCACGTGGGGAGCAGTGCAGGAGCAGTCTGAGTGCAGCCCAGGACCGCGCACGGTCAGTAGATTCGGTGGGTTTATTTCCTCAGCAGCATCCTGCACTCCGGAGAGGGGAGAGCTGATGTTTTTCAGAGCCCAGCTGAGCTGCTGACACGCTTGCATCTGTTTCCAGCTACGCCCCGCACTCGGTTTTAGGGGGGGAGTTTGCGTGGGGGTTTTTTGTTGGTTTTTTTTTTTCTTTTACGGCTCTATTTTTATCCTGCTCTGCAAGGCTTCACTGCGCCGTGTTTGCAAAAGCTCAAATTCAAAACATCCTGGGGAAGGCTGCTGGGGGAGAAGTGGTGCAGATTCCCACGTCTCTGCACGGGGTTTCGCTTAGCACCGTCTGCCAGCGCCGACTCCCACGCCGGCGGCGCTCGAGCCGGGCGCTGTGCACATCGAATGCAGGCGGGCTGCGTCCGGCGTTGGTCCTGGCTGCGTGCGGAGGAGCCGAGGGAGGTCAGTCCTGGGGCTGAACTGGAAACGTGAGGCCCCAGGGGATGGGAAGGATGCTCAGCCCCATCTGCGTGCAGGACAGAGCGCTGGGATGTCAGACCTGTTCTGTCTGGATGCTGGAGAGCTTGCTGGGAGCGAAGCCTCCTCCCGGACCCTCGGTCACACAAAGTGCTTTGTGAGCGAGGAAACAGCCTCAAATTACCCTTTTTATGGTGATAAAGACACAGCATCCACCCTGCGGTGTTCTGCACGCCGACCCTGTGCACACACTCTCCTTGCCAGCAGCTCTCAGCTCAGCCGTTCCCCCCTGTATCCTTGTCCTGGTCCGCACTGAAATTGCTGCAATTACGGGTTGAAGTAAATCATTTTAGCTAAACCACCACCAATGCCCTTGTGGATACTCGTTAAACAGCTTACGCAGATTTAGCTTGCTTCGGAAAGGAATCAATTCTGGTCAAATCGTATTTAAATTTGGTTTAAATGGAGTTAAGCAAGTCCGCACCGGTTTTAATTAAGACCAGTTTGAAACCAATTATGGAGAATTAGTGGAACTTGTATTCCCTGCTATGGTGAAGTTTGGTGCTTAGCAGCCAATGTAGAAAAATCTGAGTTAATGCCCGAGTCCTCTCCCAGAGCAGTCTGGGGACGCTTCAGCCACTGTAGGTTTCGAGACTGCTCTGTCCATCAAGCAGCGAGACGGCCTGAACGTTCCAGGCTGCTATACAATATATATTTATAAGGCCTTAATATAGATTCCTAATTGCCTGTCTCTTTTGATTTATAACGTGGCCCCATGAGCGATGGGAGCCTACCAACAGCACGAACCATGGTGAGCGCTCGCAGCCGCCCGGGCTCCACAAGGCTTTTTCTGCTCGAGCTAGCATCCGCAGGGGATGCTGGCGCTGGCTTAGGTGATGCTAGAAGCCCACTCGTGTCCCTGGCTCTACCCCAGGCTGCGAAGCTTCCCTTGGAAAGGATTTACTGGGGGGGCTGCAGCGGCATTGTCCAGCCCTTCAGAGGGGGAACCGTGCTTTCTGCAGCCTTTGCATCCAGCGTAGGGAGGTATGAAGGGGTTTTATCTCTGACCAAGCCTCTCTTTGCCTTCCTTCCAGCTGTTGCCAGTCGGTTTGGTTAGGCACACCTTCAGTGGTTGGTTTCTGCCATAGCAGCAGCAGTGAATACCTTGGCCACCTGAGCTCAGTTTTTAGCCTTTTTAACATGGAGAAGAATTGCTTAGGGCGTGACTCTGAGACTCAAATCTCAGCTGAGAGTATAAGCTGGGAGCAGAGTCGGTGCCCGTGTTTGGTTTCACTGCTCTGACATTCCTGCAGGCTAGAAATTCCCACTTGTTCCTATTGCAGCTGATATCTGCGCTGAGTTTTTGTCATTCCTCTGAGCAGGGATGATCTTCCTGCTCCCTCCTCTGTACCAGTAAAAAAAGAAAATGCAGCAGAGCCGTGGCGTTTCCGCAGCCCAGCTCATGGTATGTTAGCAGCCGATCTGGCAGGTTATGAATCTGCAAAGTCTCACTCTAGGGGAAGGGGGAGAGGTGCAAGCATCAATTAATTAAGCCACAGTTTTCTTAACACTTCTCTCTGCTTGTCTCTCGTGCTGCGTAGAAATACTGAGAAGCTGCTCCTACAGTTGTGCCGAGCCAGATCCCGCTGCGCTGAGCCGTAACCCAGGGGGCCGCAAGCTGAGCTGCAGCAGAGCTGCGGGGTATGCCTGGGCGCAGGCAAATGGTACGCAATGGAAAGCAAGGTGCGAGCCAGCTCCTGATGTCCTGTAAACACGGGGCAGATGTGCTTTGGAGCAAACGGGAAGTTTGGAGGATTGGGAGCTTTCGCAAGAGGAACGTCTTGCAAAGCAGCCTGCTTGAAGTATTGCCCTCTTGCACGGGAGCCTGGAGACCCAGCTGAGCTCTCATTGTCGTCAAAATGAGTCTTCGTGTAAGAAAGGTTAATAACATCAGCAAGTAACGCTTGAGTAGACGTCTACAGTGCAAACAAGGCAAGAGCGTTTTGCAGTTCAGGAGGATCCTGCATGCTGGTTTCTCGTGCCGTGGCTTTACCCCTGGAGAGCACTGGCAGGGCAGCTCCATCGCTGTGCTGCTCCAAAACCTGGCGCGTGCTGCGATGGAAACCTGCCATAGGGATACCCACACCTGCCTGTGTGCGTGGTAGGCAGGAAAGCCACGGCCTGATGGAGAAATGAGGCTCTGCCAGCTGTGTGATCCCTCTTGAATTTGGTCTCTGTGCTCCTACAGGCAAAGGATAATGAAGAAGTTCCCTCAGGCACGCAGACCTTCACGTTGTGCTTTCTTCTCCTAAGAAAACGGGGCTAAGACGTGCGTGTGCCATCACCATCTTTGTGTCCTGGTCCCTTGCTCCCAGGTCCCTGACCCACCAGCCAGCTTCCTCCAGCAGGGCAGGAGGTAGCAGCCTGCCAGGGGGAAGGGACGCGCTGTTCAGGAGCAAGTCAAAGGAAGATGACGCCAGGACTGGAGTCCGGAGGTTGATTGTCCTGCAGATTGCAGCCTGGATCTGATCTCAGAGGTGATTCTGGCTTTTGAGTACCAAGATGACCTGCAGGGTCCTTCCAAGTCTCCAGCCTGGGATCCAGGTGATGCTGCACCGCCCAGGGAGCGCGGATCTGATGGAGCTTCTGGCTGAGCCACCGCTCTGCCTCGCACCAGTGTGCCCGGCCACAAGTCTGCTGGGCTTTGTCCCATGCACATCACCGCTGCCGCCCCAGTGACACAAGCTGAACCTTTCAGGGAGGAGAAGAGTTGCTGCTTCCCCCTGTTTTTGACTTCATATGTGCTTTCAGATGTGTAATGTTTTTGTCTTCTGATTGCCGCCACTGGAAGTCACGCGACGAAGCACTGAGATGCAGGGATGCAGAGGGAACGACAGCAGGTCTGCGGTGAGCACCGGGCAGGGGAGCTGCTGGCCGTGCCTCAGCACAGGCAGCAGTGAGGGTCAGAGACATGATTTGGGGAGCCCTGAGAACGGAGAAACTTCAAGATCAGACCTTCCCCTGGACATGTTACGACCTTGGGGCATTAATAGCTGGTAGGGGTGAAGGTGTGATGTCCATCCTGCCTGCTGTTAGCTGTTGGGTTGCCACGCAGCTGTGATTTGGATGTCTTGGCACTGCTGACAAAACAGACAAAATACCGCTTCTCCAGCTTTGAACAACAGTTTCCATCTGCTCTTTACCTCCCTTTCCCACCCTCCACACCACTAAGAAAAGCAGCTCTTGCTTTGGAGGCTCTGCCCATTTTACAGACCGGGCGATGCAAAGCAGGACTGCAACCCGCCCCGGGTAGTGGGCAGAGGCAGTGGCCGGCGGCTGCAGAGCAGAGCCGCTGCGTGTGCTGCTGTCTGGCAGGTTCTATTTTCAGCCTGCTTTTGACCAGTGCTGAGCAGCTGTAGCGGTTGCACGCCGGGCGCGGCTGTGTTTTCGCTCTGGGTACTCCGTGCCTGTGAACAAACGCACCTTTGTTTTGGAGCGCATTGTCTCAGCGATGTAATATTTCTGCCCAGATCATTTTACCTGCAGCTGAGGGGAAACACGATGCTGCAGTTAACACTTGTGCTCTGGAAGATGCCTGCTTCAAAGCATGGCTTGGGGTTTCAGCTGCACCGAGGAGGGGTGAATACTCGGATCCAGCGGGAGGGAGGCACCCATTCCTCCGCAGCAGGCTCTGGTCCAAATCATCTCTTACTGCGTTTTCCTTTTTCTTTAACTGCGTGTGTATGCATGTCCTCTTGGATGCTCAGGCTGCGGAGGTCCTGGTCCAGCCGGCGTGGCGGAGGAGGTCCCTGGTTATCGCCGTCCCCTTGGATCCGCTGCTGTGGCAGGACAGCGCTGGGAGAAACTGCCGGGGCTGAGCCCGTCTCTGTGCCTCCCCGTATCACTGCGATCAGCGCGGTGGAAATCGGTCCGGTGGCTTTTCCATCAGCCTGGGCTTTGGCTGGTTGGTTGTGTTTTTAATTGGCTGCTCCGTGCTCTGCTGAGTCTCGACAGAAGCAGACACTGCCCATAAATCAAATGCTGCACGTTCCCATCGGCGATCTGATGGAAACCCTGAACTGCTGACCGTTCTGGGGACTCTGGGAATAGCTCGCAGTGCGCGCATGGGCCAGCTTCCTCCCTCACCGTGGTTAGACACGCCGCAGTCTTTCTGCATGGGAAGTTAAGGGAGATCCCTCCTTGTTGCAAGAGTGCCTTTAAAAGACTCTCCAAACATTTGCTTTGAGCATTGTCCTTCTAAATAAACCATCTCCCCTGAAGTTCCACTGTGGGAAAAGCAATCTGTACGTGTCAGCTCCCTGCGCTTCAGACCCTGCAGTTTTGCTCTTGGAGCGCTCTTTTTTCTAACGCGCTCTGCGTATCCTGAGCTAGGAAATGCCTTTTTTCACCCCTCCCTGGCTACCTGCCCTGCAAATAGTCTCTTACCAAGGTAGCGCTTCTCACCCAGCACTTGCGTGTTGTGACCTGAGGCTTCTTGTAACGCGTGCGATGCCGGCAGCTGCGAGGGCTCGGCTCTGGCCACGGGGTGTTGGCCGCTGGCTCAGCCCACTGCTGTTTGCGCTCGCCCAGCTGCTCCGAAGCAGCGGAGGAGCGGCCGTGCAGGCTGGTGGCATCTCGGCGCAGTTTGCAAGGGTGCCCGTGAGTATCTGCAAGGGGAGACGGCACCTCGGGCAGCCGCAGCGTGCTGCTCCCTTTGCCGTCCAAATCCTCTGGCCCCAAGCAAAGTCTGTAAGGAGAAAACATGAAAGAGCCTTACAAGTCTGGAAGTGCATTAGGTCTGGGTATGTCAGAGCAAATCTGGGCTTTTCTGAGCACACCGTCTCCTATCCATCACTCTTCTGTCTGCTTACATCCTTCTGCTTCCACACTCGGACCCTTCCCTCCAGGCTGTGGAACCTCCTTGCTTGGAGAGTCCGGCCGCACTCGGTACCCGCTGTTTTCTGCCTTTGAGGCTTACAGACGTGATCTGTAGTAACTGCTGCCCGAGATGAAGCCTTGTTTGCTGTCAGCACGAAGGCCCTTGGGCAGAAACTGCGGCTGCCGCAGAAGCAGCGAGCGGGTTTGTGTCCTGACTTCGCAGGCACGCCGGGGGCAAGGATGCTCCAGGCTGGAGGGACGGCTTCTGGTCGTGGCAACCTTCGTTCCCCAGCCTTCACAAGGAAAAGAAGCCCAGTTTTTTGGTGCAGTTTGACCAGTGTTTTATGCCCCTCCAGACTAGCCCCGGGGCACGTGTACGTGACGCTGCCGCACCAAGTGGCTCCGTGTCTCCGAGCTTGTACCTGCAGCCGTGCTGCGATCCAGAGCTGAGCGCACGTCTGCTGCTACCTGCACACTGGGCTTGGGGCAGCTCTGGCGTGTGGGGGCTGGATTAAAGGCTTTTAAATGCACAGCCTGGTTTGTAGTACAGGTGTATGTGTCGTATCCAGGCACACGGATTGCCCATTTATCTGTAGTCTGAGGCACCCCTTCTATCAGCTACTAAAACCGATGGCTCTGGGACGATCTCCCAGAAAGACTGTTTCAACCCTGTGTGCTTCTTCAGGGGCTGGGAAAACCACACGATGCTTTCACCTGGGATGGAGGGAGCTGTGGCAGGGCTGGCTCTGCGTGGACTGAGCAGGCACTGTTACACAAGGCTTGGAAATCTTGTTTTTCTGCCCCTACCCTTCCCTGCCGAGTCTGTGACTGTTTTGGGTGTCTGCTCTCTGACTGAGACTGCTTTGGCCAAATTGACCCAGCTGCTCTAATTTCCTCTCCCCTTCACCCGCTTCCCCAGGTACGAAAGGCTTGGAGTGCTCTCCCTCCACGCCCACCATGAACTCCTACTTCTACAAGTTCATGATCAACCTGCTCAAGAGGTTCAGCAGCGAACGGAAACTCCTGGAGACGAGAGGAGCCTTCATAATCAGGTCAGAGCCCTGCTGCCGTGCCGGCATCGCCGAAGCCCTCGAGCACGTCGCGGGCAGGGTGGGCTGGGGAGGAAGGGTTCGAGCACTGAGCTCCCTCGCGTCACCAGGAGCCAAAACCATTTTTCTGCAAGCCTCCCTCGCTAGCCGGTAGTCGAGGCTGACGTTTTCGGAGTAAACGGACTTGCCTTTCGCATGTCGAGGCACCGTATTTTTTGCTCCCAGCCCCTAAGGCAAAGTATCTCCTTATTAAATAGCGTTGTCAGATGCCGTTTTTGTTAAGAAATGAGCAGACCAGCTGGAGCATGAAGGCAGGCTTTTGCTCAGGGTGCCAAGTCAACCGAATTCTTCCACCTGGCTCGGCTCAGGGTGCTGCGGATCAGCGTGGCTTCAATGGGCGCGCAGCGCTCGCCCCGTGGAAGCCTTGTCCGCAAAAGCCACATATTTTGATTCCTAACATTGACGGGTTTTGCATCCGCTTTTTAAGGAGCTACGATTAGGCGGCAGAGGCTGGAAAAACAAGTGTTGTGGCAGCTGGCAGAGCGTCGTCGTCTTTAATGCAATGAAATCTGGGGCAAGGGACACAAATTCCTCTGCTTGCTCAGAAATAATGGACTTAGCGGCCAAGGCAAGGGCAAAAAATCAGCAAGGAGGCTGGCAGGAGGAGGGGGCAGCACTCTGTATTTTCCTCCCTCGCTTGCGGTGAGGTGGCATCAAAATATGCTGGAGGAGCATGAAGCCCAGACACGCTCCTGTGGGAGAAGAGCACTGCGTCTCCAAAGGCAGGGGTGTGATCCGGGGTCCCACGTGAAGGGTTCGTCACTTCATAGCTGAGAGCTGCGCTCAGAAAATAAAGCGTGTAGAGCGCTCTCAATCTGCTGAGCCAAGCCAGGTAGGGAGTTGTAACTGCTGGGCATTGACACAGCGTCCTGGATTGGGCTCACTGAAACAGTTTGTGCCCAAGTCTTCAGGCAGCCCAAAAAAGCATGGAAAAGTTGCTGCTGGATCCATCCCAGGGAGCGATTAGCGTTGAGGTGAAGCATGGCAGATCGTCGTATGAAATAGTGCTGCAAAAACGAGACGAGGTGTGGGCAGGGCAGGGCTGGAGCCGCCGTTTGGGCTGCAGTGCAAGGACCGAGGAGGTTTCTCCCCACTTACATTAAAATGTGGTGCCTTATCCCAAATACCCGTTGGAAAGCTATTTCTCCCCCAAAAAGTCTAACTGAGCATATGTTTTTTTGCTTCTGACGGGAGTCTGGAAATGTTGCATTTCATCACGTGGGGATCTAAGAATAGGGCAGAGAAAATATCCAATTCGCGGTAGTCTCTCTCTTCTCCGCAGTCTGCACAACCCCTGGTTGGAGCGAGCAGCCCTGGGCAGGGGAAGGGGCCCTGTTTCTCGTTAAATGAGCAGGGCAATTAGAGGGTCGCTCTGGCTCTGAGCAGCAGTGGGGAGCCTGGGCAGGGTCACACTTAAGCTCTCCGGTATCGCGGCTACCTCCAGTTTTTCCCTCCAGCTCTTGCAGGAGGGTGGCTCTCCCAGCAGATAGCCAGCGGTGCAGTTGGAGCCGCTCGTGGTAGCTCAAGCCGGTGCTTTTTGCACCGACTCATGGCCCAGGCTCCAGATGTGCAAAAAATCCAGATCGGTGGGAAAAAAAAAAAAAAAGAAAAATGTGACTCTGTCCTGTCAAGTCACGTTGTGGCTCACGTGTGGTAGATCCAGGGGTGTCTTGGTCTGGAGCCAGAGCAGCAGTTCTGGGAGGGGCGAGCTGTGGCCTCAAGCACTAGTGACTAACTCTGAAACCTACTGATGACAGTTTAAATGCTGGCGTTAACTATATCTCTGCTGCCTCTGGGATAAGAAAGATGGGAACAGAGCGGGAGAAGTTTTACAGGACTCTTTGGGAAAGGTTGATCTGTTGCCAGGGAGACCCCCCGAATGCGGGAGCCTCGTGGCGCTATTTCCGGCCACTTTTCCAATGAAAGCCGTATGCGTTTTCCCACGTTTCATCCCTCCGCTGTCCACAGGCGAGTTCAGCTGTTTCGCACAGCAGGGTAAGAAGCCAGCCTGATGTTTCAACTTGGGAGATGCTGGCGATATTTCTGCTCATCTTCCCCTCCCCTCTGCCACCAGGGACGGTGAAGCATGACCAGCCCATGCCTGGCAGCTCCCCGTGTCCTGGCTGGGACAGCAGGGAAGGAAGATAAACCTGTTACGTTTAGGTAATGATTGGCCAAAGGATTAGTGCTCAGTGGAATGGGAAACGTGGGGCAGGGTTTTAAAGCCCAGCACAGCATTTTTGCCCATCACGTTGCTGGTGCTGGCAAGGCTGGGCAAGCTCAAAGGTCCGTGAGGTCAAGCGGAGGGTCTGTGGTGAGGCAATTTGTTTTCTAACCCAGCTCAGGCTTGGTCGTGGCTAGTTGCTGACTCCAAACGGAGTTTAGTCTCTCTTCTGGTAAGTCCTCGAAGTCCTGGAGGCAGAGGTCGTACAATGTTGTGTGCTTGAGGACTGGGAGCGTGATTTGAGCAGTGATCTCCGCAGGAGCCCGTGGAGGTGGGGACATCTCTTGCTCTGTAGGGGACGTGGTCCATGGGTGCGCGAGACGTGCGGAGCCACCCACGTGCCTGTCCGCTACTTGGGCAGCGCTGGAGAAGCACCCGCAGCCTCCCGAGCCCCACGTGGCACTGTCTTTAGAACAACTGGCAAGCAGCTCCAAAAGGTGTCGTTGGTGAGGAAAAAAAACGGATTGTTTCCTCGCCCTCGTCCGTCAGCACTGGCACAGGGTCTGTCTGCGACGTGCCCTGCTCGATCTGCTGCCTTCCCTGGTGGCATCCAGCACGGCATCGTGAGATCAAACCACGGCATCGTGCCTCGTCTGTGCCACCACCCGGCACTGGCGTGGAGAGAGCGTGCGGGCGCAGCAGAGCCCCAGGCAGGAGGAGAAGGCAAGGGAAGCGTCCAGGAAAGGGCTCTTCAGGGCTGCTTCGTGCACGCTTGGTGCCGGCACCCATAAACGCTCAGGAGAGGGCCCGTCTCTGTGAAAGGATGTGCCGAGGGAGCCTCGGTGGTACCGACCACCCAGAGCGCTGCAGGGCAGATCGGGATGTTCGTTTGCACGGCGCTCTCCCCTGGGGCGAAAAGCCTTCCCGCCTTCAAAACTGGCTGCAGAATTCAAAGCACTGCCTCCTCCTTTCTATCTAGACATGTCTGCACTCACAAGTAGCTCCAAAGCGGTCGCTGGAGGCAGGAGCATCAGCCTTTTGTGATTTCCTTCAGTGTTACCTCTCACCTTGACATGCAGAGCTGAGACCTTCCAGCCTTCTCGCTAGCGAGGAGATATCTGCCCTAGCTGGCACGGAAAAGGGAAGGAGTCCTTAAGCGAGTCCTTAAGCGAGAAAACATTCCCATTCAGCTGCTGGCCTCCTGATGATAGTTCGGAGCAGCAGAAAAATGCAGAGGAGCTTCCAAAGCATCACATGTCTCCTTGGAGCCATGCAGCCGTCCTCAAAGCAGGAGTCCTGCGGAGGAGAAGCCGCTCTGCTGAGGCTTGTCCGGTCAGGAGGCAGGCAGGCAGCCGAGCGCTCGGTGGCACCGAGGTTTTCAGCCCACACCAAGATTTACGGGCTGGATTTAACACTCGCCTGTCGGTACCAGCGCGGTGGGACGCGGGGATTAAATGAAAGGCTAAGCCCTGCCCCGTAAACACGGGGTTTGCTGCTCAGAGCACAGCTTGAGGACGGGGCTGGCTGACCTAGGAGCTTGCTGCTGGTGGAAAGAGCTGTCTGCTCCTCTCTCATCGCTCCCCGGGGCAGGTCGGGCAGCCCTGCCGCTGTCCTCGGGGTTTGCCTGGCCTCTGGTTTAGCTCAGAAAGCTGAACCCACCTGCAGAGCAGCTTCTTGCCACTCCCTGAGATGGATTAGCTCAGGCATTCGTAGCCAGTGTAGATTGCCAGGATGCCGGCACATCGACAAACGAGCCCTTCGGGGTACGTGACGGGCTGGAGCAGCTGGAGACATCCGCGTGCAGGGTGCGTGTGGCCGTTTTGAAGTGAAGGGCTTGGCTTTTGGAGCCCAGAGAGGCCTTTTTCTCACCGAGCAGTCGCAGCCCCGGGCGCGAGAGGACGCCTGAGTCAGCGCTTTGCTCGCCCGGCACCGGCCGGGGCGCGGGCGCTGCCTGAGCTTGCTTTGCAGACCCAGTAAATGAAGTTCCCGGCTGCGCAGCAGCCTCCTCCTGCGGGCTGCACGCAGCGGGGAGGCCGTTCGACCGGAGCCTCGCGTTGGCTCGGCTTTTGCTGTGCTTTAGCTCTGAGGGACACCCGAATCCCACGGGGAGCGGGGCAGGGTCATGGGCTGGTTTTGCATCCGCTCTGAAAGCCGTAGGCTGGAGCAGATGAGGTTATTCGGCCAATCTGGGGCATCAGCAGGGGAGCCAGAATGTCCCACATCTCCCGATGGGCAGCAGGTTTAGCGCTCGTGCGGAAGGGAAGCGTTCTCCTGCAGAACTGGCTGCGCATCCTGCGCTTTCATGGAGTCTCAAAGTCCCTCCATGCTGGTGCGGGTGGAGAGCTGGCCTGACGCAGCCCCGCTTGGCTGAGGAGGAGGATGCTCGGGGGGCGGCTGGGGAAATAGCAGAGCAGCAAAGAGGACGGAGCAGGGGACAAATATCTGTGTCAGTCCAGCACGTCGCGCTGGCTGGAGGGTGATGCCCGTGGCGTGGGGCTGTAGGGGACAGTCCCCTCTTTTGGGGCAGGGAGGGACTTTTGCTTCTGCCCAACAAAGCAGCCTGGGGCTGACCATGCAGCACCCCTTTCTCCTCAAAAAGGGAAAAATGGGAGGCAAGGAGCAAAGTGGGCTGAACCTGTGAACCAAGGGAAAGACTCCACGAGGGGCAGAGGGAGGGAGAGGGGCGATGGCAGCTCCAGCAGAACACGGACGTCCGATGCTCTAGGCAGGCGAGGAGTGAGCAGCATGTTAAATCGCTTTTTGCTCTGTCTTTCCCAGGGCTGTGCTGTCCGGCGGGGGCAGAAGGAGTGGGATGGGGGGCCTGGTGCTTGCTGGGTTAGTGATTTTTGCTGGCGCCGCAGGTTCGGATAAGAAGGGAGATGCTGGGGATCCTGTATGGAGCCGGACAGTGGTAAGGGGATGCTGAAGCCCCAGCCGTCTCATCTGCAAACGGCCAGTGCAAAGCCCTCCTCTTGCCCCGGGCCTGGCCACCCTTACGCTCCTCTGAATGCCCAGTTTGCTTGGCCAAACGTTTTGATGCTTCCCAATGAGCCCTCTTCGGTCTGCCGATGTGCTGGAGGCTCCCGTGCCCGGAAAATCCCTCTGCCCCCACCCGAAAGTGGTTCGGGGAGGGGTGTGCGTCGCTTCTTCCTCTCTCCCACCCTCCCTGCCGCTGCGCACAGAACAAAACCCGGGTTTGTTTTCACGTGAACTGTTCAGCTTGTATTCAGCGAAGTGCAGAAAAAAAATTAAAAAAAAAAAAATAGAAGAAGAAAAAAATGCATCCCCTTTGATAAACTGTGATATGAACTCGGGTAAAATCCAAACAGCTGTGATCGCTACAAGGGGAGCTTCTGTGCTGGGAGGCAGCGAGTCTGCGAAAATACACGGCTCTGCCTGCCAGGATGCTCTCTGGCCGCCTGCCCTTTTGCTTTAATGAACTGTGCACTTTCCCCCCCTCCCTGTTGCCTTGCAGAAAGGAATAACAGGAGAAAGCTTTTTTAGTTTTGTTTTTTTTTTCCTCCTGTTTTCAAAACTGAGAGCAGCACTCCCCAGCTCTGAGCCTGGAGAGCAGCTCCAGGACGAGCCAGAGGACCAGAGGCGGCCCGGTTGTCCCTATCACACCGGGAAGGTCCCCAGGTACGAGCTGGTTTGGGTTTAGACCTTCAGCTGAGCCCCAGTATGTGGGTCAGCTTTCATCCCGACAGCAGCGTTTACGTAAGGGCCATTAGCATGCCGGGAGCCTCGCTCGCCTCCCAGCCCGCCGGCGAGGGCCATCGGGAGTGATCCACGCGTTACGCTCCTGCCCTTGGCTCTGGTTTTAATTGCCCTGTGGGAGGAACCTGCTTCTCACACGCTAATTGGGGCGAATCTGGAGTTTCGCAGGGCTGGGGCCCTCTGGCCATCAGTGGATGTCCCCGTTTCATCCCTGCACGGATGCGGCAGGCAAACAAATTCAGTTGCTCCTGGTTTTCCTCCCGTTTCTCACCTCGGGCTCCTTCTTCTGCACATCCCTTTAATCCCTGCCTGCTCCCCAAAACCTCCTCCCTGTGGCTCTGCCTCCATCAGCAGCGATGGGAAACCCTAGCTCCAGCAACCCAAAATAAAGAGCGGTGTTTATTAAGTGGCACGGCGACAGCCAGGCTCTGATTTTATGCGTCTCCCGCTGCTGCTTGCGCTGTCCCAGCCTTGCAAGAACGCCCTGAATGGCTCCTCCAGGCTTTGATGGATTATGTTAATTCAGGATGGGAGCTCAGTTTTAACTCTGAATTGGCTATTTTACATCATGCGATGGGCTCTGCAAGCCCAGAGCCCAAAGGGAGCACGCTAATGAGGTTTTAATTCACCTTGAGGCACCAGGAGGGGCTGTTTTTAATCAAGCAGCACCCAAGCCCCGCTATCTGCAGGGGATGCACGATGGCTCCGGCTGGGCTTGCAGCAAGGCAGGATCGCGCCGGGATGCTGTGCTCAGCTCTCCGACGCCCTCCGCATCCCCCTGGGGCACGTGCTGGAGGGCTGAGGACAAAAATGCCTTTCACCAGGGCTAGAGCTTGGATCTGGGGATGTAACGTGCTGGAAGCCACCAGCAGCATGAGCATTGTAATAGAGGAGATGGAGGCTGCTCTGCCCGGAGGTTGCTTGTGCTCACTGGTGTAAAAGGAGCTGGGACATCCCATGCCAGATC
Source organism: Chauna torquata (assembly GCA_013399475.1). Taxonomy (NCBI): domain Eukaryota; kingdom Metazoa; phylum Chordata; class Aves; order Anseriformes; family Anhimidae; genus Chauna; species Chauna torquata. Next base: position 23,202 of record VXAL01017695.1, on the reverse strand, counting down.
CCTCTTGGGGACCAGCTCCTGCTCCAGAGCATCCTGGTGGGCTCAGGAAATGGGCTTTAGCCATCCTGCCCACTGAAGCTGCCCTGGGACCCGTGTTCCTCAGAGCTGCTGCAAGGATCTGATGTGTTTTCCTGTAGAAAAATGGAAAACACATGCGAGCAGCAGCGCTGGAGTGGGCTGGGACTCGTTAAGGTCAGCGAGAGTGTGGAGGAAAGGAAGGGGAAGTGTGGGCAGGGGAAGAAAATCCTCACAAAACGGCCGAGTTCCTTCCAAGGGCAGGTCCTGGGGGATTTACGTTTTCTCCATCCCGGTGCTGTCCCTGGGATCCCAGCAGAAGCGAAACACAAGGTCTGGAAAAGCAGGCTCGAAAAGGTGGAGCTGGGAAAAGAAAGGCTGCGCGATGCAGAGAGGAGCTCACAGCAGACGCGGGTTTCCCCGAAGCAGGGTTCAATCAAGAGCTCCCACGAGCAGCTTCCAGGTTATCTGCTGGATTTTCCTTGCCCGGTTGGCTGTGTGAAGATGCTCATCGTGGGCAGGCGGCATTTCCTACGGGGAGCCATGCACAAGGGTGGTCAGTGTGGGTTTGCTTTGGCCGTTAGCTGCTAACTCACCCGTCTGGTCTGATCTGTCAGGACTTGGAGGTTCTGGTTGTGTTTCCTTTCCTTGCTTTCCAAATGGGACATCTGGGTTTATTAATCTTTACGAAGCAAAAAGCCAGGACAGGGAGTCTGGGAGAAGCGGAATAATGGCATTTTTCCCCTCCCTCTTACAGGGGATCCTGCCCAGGATTATCCCCAAGGCACAGGGCACGCTTGGTTAAAAACCTCAAGGCAGGGCTGAGTGTTTTGCATCCTGCTGCTCTCATCAAGGTTTTCCATTCCTGGCTGCTTTTGAGCATCTCGCAGCCCATCGCTCTCCAGCAGCGGTGGCTGCACAGCCAGCCGAGGGCACGCACAAGCAGCTGCAGCCGCTGCTCCGAGGATGCTCCGGCAGTTCCCCCAGTCGCAGTTTGCAGAAGGTTTGGATCTAAGCCGGACGCTCAACTCCCAGCCGAAAGCCTTTCCGTCTCGGTGCAGCTCTCTGTGAGCAGCTCCGTGCCTTCCGCATCTTCCCTTTGGCGCGTGGGCTGCTGCGCGCCTGCTCTCCGTGCTCGGCTGCTGCTTGAGCAGGTCCCCTTCCAGCCTCGGGTCCTCTTAGGTGGCACTGCGGGGACATGGGAGGGGGCATCCAGCTGCTCTCACCTCGAGCCTGTCCTCGGGGGGGGTTAGGAGGAGAGAGGCTGCAGCTCCCGGAGCAGGAAGGGCTGCGTCCTCCCGTGGGAGCCAGCCGGGTTATCTCCACCCGGGTGCTGGCGTGGATGCCCCAGGGGCAGGAAGGGCGTCCAGATCCAGCCAGCATCCACCCTGCCGCGCTGCAGGCAGCGAGAGGGGGCAGGTGCAGAGGAGAGCCCAGCGGCAAAGCTGCCGTAACGTCTGGGGCGTCCAAACCTCAGCACAAACGTGGATGTGTTCTTTTAGCTGACGCTCCTGCCTCGAATCCAGAGTGCAGCCAGGCTTGCTGAATTACTTGCGGATACCTTGTTTTCAGGATGGCGACGGCTCCTCTGGAGCTGCTAGCTTCTTGGGTAAATCAGCGCGTCGGAGGGAAACGCTTCTCCCGCTTCTGAATGTGGGAGTGATTGTGATAACTGAATGAACAATACAAAACCTAGGGAAATTCCTGTTTTGTCAGAGCAGGTAATGAAGGGAGGTTTCAGGCAGTTCCCAGCCTGCCTCATCGGTTGTCTTGGTCTAGGAGGGGGAAATCGCATCTCAGGTGTGGGGCTGGCAATTTCCCTGCAAGGAATCCCTGCTCCCACCACCCCTTGTGCTCTTGAAAAGCATCTTTCGGGAGGCTGTGGAGAGGCGAGCCAGCAGCCCGTGCGACTTGCATGTGCAAAGAGCTTAGAGCTGAGACCTCTTACCAGGACCCGCGCAATCGAGCAGGAGGGGGAAAGGTTGCAAATTGCATCCAACCCTCTCGGTCCCTACGGTTTTGCTGCTATTTTCTGCTTTCCTGCAGCTCGCGTGAGTGCTTTGGAGGTCAACGGGGCCAGCAGCGGCTCCAGCAAGCGGGAGGAGATGACTCTGCAGAAAGGAGTGCAGGCTGAGTAACAGTTAAAGCGCAGGAGCGGCTCTAATCTTGCGATCGGACTGCGCCGCGTGCATCGCTTGCAAGCAGCGATGCCGGCGGCGGCTGCGTGTGAGTTTGCATCCACTGGGGAAAGGCAATATCCGCCCCCGGTGTGGCAGCATGCCCGGAAAGGAGCTGCCACATCTGGGCTGCTGCTTTGGGGTGGGAAGGAGCCGGGGCTGGGCTGTTTTGAAACCTCCCATTGCTCAACCGAAGCGAGGGAGAAGTCAGCAGAGAGCCTGGAGTTTAGGTACACGTTGAGGTGTCAGCAGAGTGAGTTGAGGATTTGCACACAGGGATGGGATGAAGGTTGTTCTGCCTCCTCTTCCCACTCTGTCCTCGTCCTGGCTGGCAGGTCAGGTGCTGGGCATGCCGGTGACACTGGTGGGCATAGCAGCTGGGGACGGGCTGTGTCTTTTTAGGGGTATTTCACCCTCTTTGCCACCCAGGGACCTCCGCTGTCTCATGGCCCAGGAGCATCCTCCTCGCCAGGACCCCACCGCCAGGGTCCCCACACGTTCCTGAGGGTTACACCTGCACCTCCCATCCTTGGGCACGCTCGTCCCCGAGCCGTGCAGAGGGACAGCCCCGCGGCCGGTGGTCCCCGGCTGCTGCCACCACTTCCTTGCAGGGCCCCAGCCGCCAGAAGGCTTCGCCCTCAAGTGTGGCCCTCGCCAGAATCATCCGCTGCTGTGGAAATCAGGGACTGACGCCCTGAGAGCTTGCTTCATTTTCATGTTCAGCTCTCTGGGTCCTGCCTGCCAGCTCCCGTCCCCGCCTGCCACTCCACGCTGCTTTCTGCCCTCTCTCCCATTTCTTCTTCACAAGTCATGCATCCGGCGTGGAGCAGAGCCAGGGACCGGTGACACCGTCCTCCCTCAAGTGTGACTTTCCCGAGGGGGAACATGTGACTTTCCCTACCGGGGGGATGCAGACTCATGAGCTGTGTTGCCTCTAGGACAGCAATCTGCTCCTCGGTCGCAATTCCGTAGGAAGGAGCAAGAGTGCTTTTATTTCTTCTTCTTAAAGCGATGGGGAGGGAAGGGTGAGCACAGACGGCAGCGCCGGTCTCTATGAGCCGTGCACACCCCAAACTGGATCAGCCTTTCCCAGCTCCTCTTGTCGCAGCTTTGCATCCGCTCCTTTAACCTATTTTATTGGCAGTAGAAAGAAATTATAGGGGTAGAAATAAGGCGCTTGTCAGTTTTCGTGAAAATTAGGCCACAGCTGTCAGCCTGAAAGGGAAGTATACATCTCAAAGGAAAGATCTTCTGAGAGCTGCCGTCGCGTTACACATCTCCCCATCCCTTACATTTCCTCCCCTTCAAAACCTTTGCGTGGAAGGAGAGAAACTCGGAGAAGGAGGTGAAAACCTGAAGGCATCGCTGTTGAGAGCGGGGCTGGCGTGCGTGCCCCTCCGGGCTCCGTCAGGTGCTGGGACGTGAGTCATTCCTTCTCACCTGGGGAGGTGGTTTGGAGCCAGGGTTTCTGCTCTCGCAGGCACATCTGGCCGGAGCCAAAGTTTCAGCCCTGCCAGGCACATGCTGTAATGCTTCTGCATCTGTTCCTCCTTCCCTGTGGCTCAAATCCCCAGGAGCCCTGGGCTGCATGCCTCGCCGCAGCCCGGCACGGGGCTTACCACCGTCGTGGCTTTAGTGGCATCAACACTTGCTAGCTTCTCCATTTTCCACGCCTGCTGGAGAGGCAGCGCGTTGGGCGCTGCTGATTTCAGCCTTCCCCTTATCTCAGCAACCACCGTAGGTCTCCCCGCAGTCCTGTGAAGTTTGAAATCCTGCAGTCGGATCTCGTTGCCAGTTTTGCTGTCGAGTAGTCAGCAGGTTCACAAGTCAGATGAGGGATGCCTCAGGCTTTGTGGGTTTTTGCTTTCCTGGAGGGTTCGGAGCAGGAGAGCTGCCGGTTTTCCGGCTGAGCCTCCCGTAGATGCTCAGCTTAGCATCTCATGAGCTTTGCAGGTCATTGATGACCGCACGCTTACAGCCAGGATAACTTCGACCATGGGTCACCGCAAGGTTTCCTCGAGTTCATGCTCCTGGGACAGGCTGCCTTGGGCGGCCAGCGGCAGCTGCTCAGCGTGTGTCTAGTGGGCTTCGCCTTGGAGGGGCTGTCGTGTTGTCCGCGTCACGTGTAAGAGCCCAGTGGTGCCTCGGGCTGAACGGAGCATTAATTCCAGATTTAGTTACCTTTTAGCTTCTGGCCCATCCCAGAGGACATTAGCAGTTGATCATCTTCCATGCTCACACCTCTGAAGAAACTCTTCCTCCTCCTCGGCACAGCACTGTTTCTCCCCCCCTGCATGGAGCCGTGGTTATTCCCTGACCGTGTAAATATGCAGAGGTGTGGGACGTCTGCTTTGCAAACTGAAGGTGACCTCTTCAAATGGCACCGTTGTGTTAGAGGACGTCGAGGCCTGTGCTTTGGACTGCCCGTGTTTTGAGTGCTGACTGCTCCTTGCCGAAGTCCTTCTCCAAGGGCTTTCGGGCTGATGCTTTGCCTCGTTTGGTACCTGCTGTTCCTTGACTTTTCCAGGCCAAAAAGGCCTTGGGGACTTCCCAGGCAGTCTGGCATCCGAGGGGAACATCGCAAGGAGCAGAACAGAAGGACCGAGGCTATGCAGGACCTCGATGCTGTTTTGTTTCCAGATCAAACAGCTTGTCTCCACCTCCGCGTGGTTTTGCTGGTCTCCACTGAGCCAGAAAATGTAAGTGGAAAGGCTTTTGGGGGAGGAACGGGGGGGGTTGCAAGGAGCTACCTCTAAGCAGAGCATCTCACGGGAGCTAGTCCCGTTGTAACCTCAGTCCCTCTTTTCCTCCATCCGCGGGATTCAGCGGAGATGGGCGCTCTCCACGTCACCTAAGCTCTCTTCCCGTCTCTCTCTGCACGGGCTGGGCTGTCACAGCTGCTCTTTACCAGCCAGCCGAAGCCCAGCAGGTTGGAGCACGACTCTGTGTGCCTGGCAGTTCACAAGCTGCCGGCGCGTTATCTGCGCCCAGCACGGCATCGCCGAGCCGTCTCGGGGCAGCAAGCGGCTCCAAGCACATTAAGCGTGCAGGGCGGCTGGGTTTAGCCTGCTTTTCCCAGGAAATGGGGATTGTGCAGTCACACCCAGGGATTCTTCGTCGTTACGTTAGGGAGGAGACGGCTCAGTGCCCAGCTGGCACTGCGGCTCGTTCAGTTGTTACGTTAACGGCTTCTGCCGAGCAGACGCGCCGTGGGAGGGTTTTCTTGTTTGCAGTGAAACACTCTGCACTTCTTCCTTTTCAAGCAAAAGCATCTTAGGGGTTGTCTCTGACTTCTCAAGATCTGCAGGCAGAGCCTGCACGTCTCTTCCCCAGCTGATCCGACAGCAAGAGAGGGTTGGGCTGAGTTTGCCAGGGGAACTTGATAACCATCAAGAGAAAGTGGGGCTGGATGCGCTTTGGCAGGGACGGTGAGCTTGGTGTCACGCCATCCCCCGTGGCTAGTGCCGTGGGAGGAGAGGACTTCGTGCGGTACCCAGAGTAAAGGGGCATCCGAGCTGGGGCTCTGCGGGAGCGTCCCTTCCGGCAGGCAGGTGGTGGGGCGCCAGCTTGAACGGGAAATCGAGGCTTTCTCGCACGGTAAACTAGGTCTCCCAAAAACGCGCTCGCCATTCCCGCTGTTCGGCTGCCTTTGATCTAATGCTCTTGTTCCTGTTCGACCTGACACCTGAAAGAGCAAGGCTTGAGCTGCCGGAAGCCCGGGGGCCTCAATGTCAAGACGTCAGGAAGAGTCCGAACGCCACGTGAAGAAGGAGGGGGCTGGTGCACGTCCTGCTTTTTGCTCTCGTTGCCTTCCTGGCCCCGCCGCGGGCTCCAGCAGGCTCTGCGGTCATCTGGGGCGAGCCGTGGCGGCTCCCAGCTCCAGAGCTGTCCTGCCTAAGGACGCGTCCCCGCCGCGTTCCTTGGCTGGGTCGTGCTTTGTGACGTCCAGCAGGTGCTGATGCTCTGCGCCGGTGAGTCGCTGTGCACCTCGCTACCTGTGAGCCCAGCCCCGGGAGACAGAGGACCCGTGACGAGGCTGCCGGGCTCGTCTGGGGGACGTGCCGATGGAGGCTTTCCTCCAGATGGAAATTGGTGCCTGGGAGAGAGGAGGTGGAGGCAGAGAAGCCCCCAGACCTGCCTGCACAAGGAGCCCCACTCCTCTTGAACTTCCAAAGTGCTCAGAAATCTCCTACATTAAGCACTATGAATTTTTTAAAGCACGAGCTGTCGCAGTTGCCATGGTTTCCGTTGCCCTGAGGAGCGCGCTTTGGCGGCCGGATTCGGCAAAGGGGGAGAAAAATGGGGGACCGTGATTTTTTCTCCTCCACCGTTGCGGCGAGGGAAGGGGGAATCGCAAGCGCCTGCCTTCCCTGCTTTCTCCTCCCTCTCCCCTCCCCATCCTAATTTTATTTGCGCCCCAAGGGCTGCTTCCTCTGCAAATTCCTAAAGGATCCCAGCTGTTGAGCCGGCTGGGGATGCTGCTTTTCCTGGCAGGAGGACATGACAGGGACAGGGCTGCCCCACGCTTGGCAGCGGGGCTGCAGGCTGCAGCTATCCCGGGCACCTGGGTCGAGCCGGGAGCGGCAGCAAGGGCTCGTCCCGGCTGCCTGGAGCAGGGAGGAAGGGTGGCGAGAAGCCTTTGGAGGGGAGGGGAAGGGAGCACAGGAAGAGGAGGGTGGGGAGAAAGCACGGAGGGGCACTGCCCTCCTCGCAGCCTTGCTCCGGCATGGGTGGAGGTGATGGGCTGGCCCCAAAAAGCCAAAGGGCTCCCCACGACCTTGGCAAGCTCCGTCCCCATCCCTGTCCCCAGGTCGGTCCCGTGCTGCTGTGACGGCATGCTGTCCCAGTTGCTGGAAGTGGGACAAGAAATTATCCTGTCTCTGCTGGGGCCCCTGTGTATGTGGAGAGCTAATAAAGTGCTAACGGGAGCTTAATAAAGAATCACCTGCTTCATTTAATGCAGAGGGATGATGCTCGGCATGGCTCCCAGCAGAGACGGTGCCTCCGTCCATACCAGAAGCTGGGCTTCTTCGTATTTTTTGAACCTCGTGAGCAAGCAGACTTTCAGCCCCGTTCTTGGCGACCACGTTGAGCAAGCTTTGGGCTGCTCCACCACCCCATTTCCGCTCAGGGACGGGGCTGAAGCAGTTAAAGGGGCGAGCTGGCGGGACGGGAGCTCCGACAGCCTGCTGGAGCCGTGTTTAGATTAGCCCGGTTTCCAGGCGTTGTGCTGTCAAAGCAAGAGCGCGGGGAGGGACGGCGGGACTGGCCTTAATTGGAGATGTAGCTCTGATCCCGGGGAGCGCTGGTCTGAAGTGCCCTTGGCTCCGGGGCTGTCCCGTGGCATTGGGCTTATCCCCACTGGTTGCATCCCTCCAATTCCCTGCAGCAGCACTGCGATGCTCCGCATGACGTTTCCCGCTGCTGATGCCCAACGCGCAGCCGCCCCTCGTAATCCTGTCCCCGGGCGTCACCGTGCCACCGATCATTAGCTGTCGGGAATTCGTTACGATCAACTCCGCAGCGCAAGGGCTTTGGCTGTAGAGCACGGTGGTGATGCTGGAGCATGGCTTGGGGACGCAGTGGGTGCCCTGCCCCTGGGTGGCACAGTGCCCGGCTGTCCCCGAGCTGCTCTACTTGAAGATGACACCTGATTGCTTTGCTTGGGGGTTGCTTTGTTCCAAAGCTGGCTCTTGGGGAGCCCCACAGCACCCCGGGGTGCCCAGCAGCACAGCGGGGCCAAGCCAGGCTCTCCTGTCCCTCTGCTGGAGAGAGTCCTTTAGGACAGGGTCCTGTCCCCATGGCGAGGTGGGGACGAGGTGACAAGCTGGGTTCCCTCAGGAGGCTCAGCCCCTTCCAGCCACACTGGTGCATCGGTGTTTGCCCGCAGGAATGGGCAGGGTGGTTCTGCATCGCCGCGCTGCCTCCGTCTGCCCGCAGCCATTTCCCTTGGCTCCGTATGGAAGGCTCGAACAAACCCTTTTAAATGAAGGAGTTAAATTTTAATGCCCTAAACCCCGCACCGCATTATTGCTGCCACGTCCCTGCTCATGCCTCAGAGCCAACAGCGGCCGCAGCCTCCCCGGGGGCTTTTCTTCTCCTCTCCCACACGGGGGGTTCCCTGGGGACTTACTGGGGACAAGGGGACACTTGCGGCATTCGCTGGGACGATGCTTCAGGGCCATGAGCCGCGTCCTTCCATTGTCACGTCGAAGCGCAGGCAGCATCCCGTTTGGCAGCAGGTGGATAGATGGATGAGCCACAGCCAGCGCGGTTGCTGCCTGGGTTTTTAAGCCTTATAGCTGTTAAAAAAGCAAATCACATCTGGTTGCATCTTTGCAGGAGACTGGAAAGTTGGTGAGAATCAGAGTAAGAGGTTTTTGGGGTGACCCGTGCCGGTGCAGGGCTCGGCGCGGCCAGGGGTGGGATGCGCTGGCTGTGGGAAGCCAAAGAGGAAGGTGCTGAGCCACGGGTGCTGCTCGGTGCTTCCACATCCCACAGTGGGGAGAGCAGCGGGCTGGAGGTCCTGCTCCCCTGGGCTGTACGTATACGGGCTGTTTATGTATGGGCCGTAGATATTTGGGTACGGCTCCTGCTGGCATGGGCGGGCTGAGCTGGGAGATGGACCTGGGCTCCCGGCTCTCCGGCTGCTGCCCCAGCCCACCCGCAGCGGCCCCTCCCGGCATCTCGGCTGCCGCCTGCTTGGTTTGAAGCCACCTGTCCCCTTGCGTCCCCTTCCCTGCCCTCCTCCTGGCTGGCTCGCGTTCCCCTCGCGCCACGGAGAGCCTCCCGGGAACGGCTCCGCGGGGACTTTCCCAAGTCGCCCGCACGCCGCCGGTGCTGGCAGTCGGCCTCAGCTGTCACGGCAGCTGCGTGTCCGGCCAGTTGTCCCCTCCGCCACCCAGTGTTTTCGGTATCTTTCCACCTCTAGGGCTGGGGGGCAGTTTGGGGTAGGGGGAGAGCAGCCGCCGGCACGCCTTGGTCCCCACCAGCTCCCCCTGCATTTGTCGAAGGCTTGCTGTAAGCCCAGCTCCGGGGCAGGCAGACCTGAGCTTAAACCCGAGCGGCTCCTGCCGAGGAATAAATCCTGCAGGGCAGGCTGGAGGGAGAGCCTGGTTGTTCATCGGGTGCTGCTGGGCGCTGGCAAAGTCACTTCTGGTGGCCTTCCTGAAGAGCTTCGGCTCTGGAGGGGACGGTGCCCTGGTGGGGTAGTGTCCCCTGGTGGGGCAGTGTCCCGCAGCGTGGTGGCTCTGCACCACCAGAGCTCTGCTGGCTTGCAGGTGGGGGTGACACGGCATAGCAGAGGGTGACACCTGCGTTCGGCCAGCCTGTTGGTGCCAGGTGAGCAGGACCTGAGGTTACCTGGTCTTAGCCAGACTCTTTCCTTCCACAGCTTTTGATTTTCTCCATTTTTCGCGTAAGAAATCCCAACCACATCCCATGGACGGACACTGTGAGCTTTCCTCTCCCGCCTTCAAGCGAAGTCCTGGCTGGAGGGAGCAAAGCCGAGGTGCCCGCGTGGGTCTGTGCTGGGGGAAGGGGTGATGCGACGTGCCAAGCTGCTCCTTTAACACCGACCGGTTTCCAATTTCCCAGTGCCACTGAAAGGGTGGGGGGGGGAACCAGCCCTTCCTCGCTAATCAAAACCAGGCCTGAAATTAGAAAGCGCTTCGCGTTCGGCGCTCCCGCTCGCTGGGAACGCGGCACCAGCCAGAGAAATGTCAGAGCTTCTATTTATGGAAAGCAATTCCTCATTTTCGATGGAGGGGCGGTGGAGGTGGGAGCCGCGGGGGCTGGACCGATGGATTTGCCTTAAAACGCCCACTCTGGAGCGTGGGCGGGCGAGGGCAACTTCAGAGGTGGCCGAATTGCCCTCCGCGCTGCCTTCCCCAGCGCTTTGCAGCTTCCCAGAAAGCTTTCCAGCACGCCTCTTGTTTCGGCTGAGCTCGGCGGAGCTGCTGCGTAGCCTAGGAGTGGTAAAGGACAGGAGGAGAGGCTGGCGGGGCAGCGGTGCAGCAGCGCTGGGCGCTTTGCGATCGCTTGTCACGGGGACAGGAACACACCGTTGTCCCCGCTGGTCACGAGCATGGACGCGCCGAGGCCTCGGTTGAGCCTGTTTCGTTGCTGCCCTCTCCTTGTTAAACTGCAGGGTGGTCTCAGGAAGGGAAATCGGGTTTGAAAGAGCCTGGAAAGGGTTTCTCCCTGGAGCACCCAGCCCCTTTTTGGGCACCGAAGGGGCATGCGAACTCATCGTTGGCACGTGCAGTCAAAGGGTGTCTCTGGAAGAAGCTCTGCGAGGAGAGGGCGCCCGGTTTCTCCTTGCTGGAGAGGGGTAGGATGGGGACCGAAACGCCCCGCTCGCTGCTCACGTGCTGGGCTTGGCCATGCCCAGACCAGACTTGCTTTGCTGCAGCTGGCAGTGACCAGCTCCTTCCTGCAGTGCTGAGCTATTGATTTGCTTTCGGCTCCAGCAGGCTGGGCTAGAAGCATCAGAGGGCACGGGTGGCTTTCCTTTTTCTCCACCAGTGTTGGCTCTGGAAGCTCCCGTTCGCTGCAGGGAGGACGCTGAGTGCACGTCCCCTTTTCTTCGGGGCTGCTCTGGCTTCCCCTTCCCTCCCTTGATGCTTCTCTTTCCCGTTGCTCTCCCTCCTCCAGCAATCCCGTGCCCAAGCGGTGAGAAGTCGGGGAAGTGCTTCATCCCATGAATGCAGCCGGTTACGTAAGAATAATTGGGATAAATGAGCTTATTTATCACTGCCCGCTCTGTTTTAACACGGTCCGGGGCGAAGGCTGGGTTCGGTTACATAAACCCCGCACAGAGCATCGCATTGTCCGGCCGCCGGGGCTGGGCGAGGAGGGCGGCGAGCTGCTTGGCCAAACCAGGAATTGGGAGGAAGATGGGTTTCTTCTTCCACACCCCTCTTTGGGGACAGAAAACCCATTTCTCCATCCCCCCCCCTCCCCATCCAGCTTTATCAGCCGTTTCTGAAGTGTCCATGGGGGCTCTTTGTGTCCTGGCTCTCCAGGGTGATGTTAACTGATGGCCTCTGCGTGCAGAGCAATTCGGGAGGCTCCAGGGTTCCTCTGCTCCTGGGCTGGAGGTTTGGTGCAGGTGTCATCACCTCCCTGCCCCATCCTCCAAACTCGTAGTTAACGCACCCATCCCTGGGGCACGGCACCGTTAGCCCGCTGTGCTCCGTGTGCCGCAGGGTCTCAGAGGAGCCACGTCGGGCTGCTTCTGCCTTCTGCAAGCTTTATTCCCTTTGTCACCCACGGCAAGCCATGAAAATCCTGCCTGCCACCGTGGGCTCTCTGCTGTCCCCACCCCGGTTGCCGGCGTGGCTCTCAGCCATGCTCCCGACCTCGGCGTGGGACTTTCTGCCTGGTCCCACAGCATCGCCCAGCGCTGACCACAAATGGGGGCTGGAAACCTTTCTCCTTCCTCTTCCTCGGGCTGAAGAGCACCCCAGGAGGTGAAAACCTGACCCAGGTGGGCTCAGGTGTGCCTCCCACGTCCCGCTACAGCTCGCAAACGCTTCCCTCTCCTCCCGCCCAGCCGCCGAAGCGGCTGCTGCTTGGTTTGCTTCTGAAAGCTGCTGAGATGCCTCCAGGGGGACTCGGTTGCCAGCTGAGATGTGCCGGTGGGGAAGGCTGCTTTACAGGAGGCTGGGGTGAAAGAACAGGAGCTCTGGGGCAAGCCAGCACCCTCCCGGTGCAAAGGCTTCCCGTAAGGGAGAGGCACGGGTGCACGTGCAGCATCCCGGGCTGAGGAGAAGCTCAGGGCCGCCTGTGCGTGCAGCCCCCACGAGTGAGACAGGAGCTGGGGGCACCGAGAGGCGAACCCGTGGTGGGCAGCGGTTCAGGTGTCCTCAGACAAACCGCCTGAGAACGCGGGAGCTCGGAGCCGCGGCGGAGAAAAACAGGAAATCCTAAAATCCAAACAAAGGCGGAAGAAAATCTGGTTTTCAGTTTCGGCTCTAAAATGTTTAAAACCTTAAGAATGCCTGGGTTTATTAAGCGGAACATTCCTGCCGTGACCTGCCGGAGGCTTGGCGTGGGCTGCGGCGCCGGCTACGCCGTGTTTTGGGGAGAGAGCTGCTGTCTGTCCGTCCGTGCGCTGCGGGGACTGACAGCTGGCTCCTGGCACTGCTTTTGGCCCCTCTCCAGCTTGCCCTGCCTCTGCCTTAGTTTCCCCGATTGCAAAACGGGCCCGAGACCTCCTTGCTTCTGCCTGCCATGTTACGGTGCGCGTCCGCATCTTGCAGTTGGTGTCGATAGCTCTGTAGCAGTGCCAGCGGAGCCGCTCGGCAGCGATCAAAACAGAAAATCGAGTGTTGGGAATAATTAGAGCAGGAGCAGAGAACAAAACAGACAATATCACCCTGCTGCTGCGTCGGCTTCCAGCCTGCCGGTGGCTCGGGCGCTGCGTGGTGCCACCACTGTCGCAGAAGAGATGGGGAAGAGTTGGAAGGGATGCAGGAGAGGGAGCGCGTAGAGGCTTGGAGCCCTCCTGCCCAAGGAGAAGTCAGAATAAAGCCCTTCAGCCTGAAAAGGAGAAATGAGAGAGGGCCGTGAAGGTCCTAGCGATGGTGTGGGGGTGGCAAGAGGGAGCAAGGGTGGCTTTTGCAAGAGCTGGGAGGCATCAGATGGTGCCTGTTCAAAGCGGAGGTATCTTCCAGCTTCATTGACTTGAGCTCCGGAGCCCCTTGTCACAGGATGTCATGGGAGCCGGAGCGTGGAGGAGTTCGAAGAGCAATGGGGCAGATGACTGGAAGAAAGGGGGTTTGTCCACGGGAAGCCAGCCTCTGGCTCCAGAGGTCCTGAACTGCACAGGTCCCGGTGGTTACGCTCTCTCCCTGCCAGTTCCCTGGTGTCGGTACTGGTCCAGCTGGGTCTTAGCACATCACCTATAACCACGCTGCTGCCTGCTCCATGCGGTTGTCGGGGTGGAGGTTGGAAAGTGACGCCGAAATCTCTCACGGGAGCTCAGCGAGAGGCTTGGATTGGCAGCAAAGCACGGTGGTGGGAGCCGGTGAGGTCCTGGAGCAGCACGATGAGGCTGGGTCTTGGTGGCACACGCAGAGCACGGGTCCTCTTCTGGCCCTGCCCTGGTCCGAATGCCTGCACCCCCCAAATGCAGAAATGCAGAGCCGGGTATGGTCCCGTGATAGCTCCAGCAAGCCTCTGGTGTCCCGTATGTCATCCAGGGACCTCTTTGCAGGAAGGATATGATGTGTGGGCTCAGGTCAGGGTCCCAGCTGCACTCACTAACCGTCCTTCCCCTGTTGTTTTTTTTTTTTCTCTGTGTGATACACAGGCAGCTTTGTCTACTTCTGAACGCAGAAAACATCTTCCACTCCATGGCAGACATCCTGCTTCGGGAAGAGGACCTCAAGTTTGCCTCTACCATGGTCCACACCCTGAACACCATCCTGCTGACGTCCTCTGAGCTCTTCCAGCTGAGAAACCAGCTGAAGGACCTGAAGACACCGGTATGGGCAGCGGGAGCCCTGGGAGAGCAGGCTCAGCTGCATCTTGTGCTCAGATCAGTGTCTGAGGAGGGTGATGCTGACCTGAAAGCCACCTGGGACTGCGTCTGGCTGCTCAGCCCCTGTCTGGCTGATCCCAGGGCTGGAGCTCGGGCACCTGGGGCTGGCCCCTTCATCCCTCCTCTTTCTGCAGAGGGAAAAGGGTCACTTTTAGCTTCTTTCCACCTGGATTGCAGCCATATGAACCTGGGGGTCCTTCTTCTCCACTCTCTGCTTCTCCTGGCCACCCCCAGCAAGCGCCAAAGAGCCCGCGGCTTCCGCTCTGGTGTCTGGGCTGGGCACGGCAGAAGGAGCAGCGGATGGGGAAGTGAGCCTGCTGCGCTTGGGATTCGCATTTCCTGGACCTGACCCCAGCGCTTCCCTGGGCCGCGCGGGTCTGGGAGGAGGTCAGGGCGGTTGCCTGGTCTGGATGAGCTCGTGGTTTGCGCAAACTTTGGTAGGCAGATGAGGCTTCGTGTGGAAGTGCTGCAGGAGCTCAGGTGGAACGTCATCTGTCGGTCCATGGGGCTGTCAGGGCTCTCGTTTCTGAGTTTCCTTCACAATTTCTCTCTTCCCTGACTGTACCAAGTCTTGGCGGTGCGTGCAGCTCCCCTGCAGGGACCGAATGGCTCCATTTTACGGGTGGGGAAACTGAGGCAGAGGGGCACTGCTTAGAAATGGTGCGCAGGTCATGCTTTGCATGGGACAGTGTGCAGTGACTTCAGGCAGGGTTGGCAGAGGTGGGGACCTTGCAGGATGTGCCCAACTCTTGCTTTTCTCCCCCCGGAGCGGGAACGGGCTCTGTCCGCCCGCATCGGAGCAGCGCACATGTAAGCTGATTGTAAATCCTGCGTGCCCTCGTGTGCCGCTCTCATGCGGCCACCCGAGCCCTCCAGCAGCTGCCACCTCCCTCCCTTCTCCCCGGCACGCTCACCAGGAGACAGGTGACGGCAGGCGAGCATCCCACAGAGCCCCGCTGGTCCCTCAGCTGTTCCTCCCAGGAAAACGCCCGCAGTGTTCCCAGAGCAGCTGCCACTGCCACCAGCAGCGGCAGTGTCCAAGTGGGGTACCCCAAAACCAGCCCTGTGCAGCCTGGTCTCCATCTCCCAAGAGTGGTGGACAGCATCAGTGCCAGGCTGGCTTGGTGGCGGAGAAACGTCCCTTCGTGGTTTGGGAGCCCTGGGACCGGCGCTTGCAAGCCCAGCGGGCTGGCCGTGCCGGTCGGTCTTGGGGACACGGGGCGCTCCGTGCCACATCCTCGCTGCAGCCAGTCCCCTAACCCCCGTGGCTTCCTCTTTCCGCAGGAGAGCCGCAACCTGTTCTGCTGCCTGTACCGATCCTGGTGTCACAACCCGGTGACAACCGTGTCCCTCTGCTTCCTTACCCAGAACTACAAGCACGCCTACGACCTCATCCAGAAATTGTATCCTTTGGGGGGGTTTCTGCGGGGCTGGTGGGAGCCGGGGGGCTGCAGACCTTGGCCGGAGCAGTTAGGGGGCTCAAGGCAGCATCTCAGCAGCCCTGGTCCCTGGGTGGCTGCCGAGGGTACCCTCTGGGCTGGCCCTCCCTTGCCACCCGCCCGCAGCCCGTTATTACCGGGGCGGTGTCCCCCCGCCAGCAGCGCGATGACAGGACAGGGCAGCGTTTGCTGGGTGCATGCCAGCTCCCTTCCCCTTTTTTTTTTTGTGGCGTAAAAAGAGGAAGGCGTGTGATGGCTGAGCGCTGACCTTTAGCTGCCCAGGAGCTGCTCAGGAGGGGAGGCTCCTTCGCACCTCCTTCCTCCCAGGAAAACGAAGGCTTTGGCCTCCTGGTCTGATGTCCAGTGACACAAGTAGAGAGGATGATTTCTTTTCCTCTCCTTTTCCAGCTCCCCTGTGTTACCTTAAAATCCCCGTCCTCTATCTGCTGCAGAATCCAGGTACAGCCAAGCACGGAGCATCCCGGGGAGGCAGCGATGCCTCCAGGCAGCCTTTGCGGAGCCACGGCTCTGACTCAGCGGGGTTGTGGTCCCACCTCTGCCTGGTGCAGAGGGAGGAAACACGGATGCCCTGCCCTTGTCACAGACCGTGTGTCTCTCCCCATAGCGGCAGCTGAGCCTGCTGGCCCTCGGGGCTCCTGCTTGGAGCTGCTGCTTGGTTTGGTGCGAGCCTGCCACAGGAAGGAGAGGTGCAGTCCAAGCCGCCTCCCTTCCCTGAAATCCTGGCTCTTTCCCTTCTGGCTGGGCTGCAGCCTCCATCATCCCAGCCCGGTAAGCGGAGGATTTCTGCGCTCAGCCCCTCGGTGCTTCGGGCCCTTCTCTGGGCTCAGAAACGTGTCTTTGCTCAGCAAACACCGGGCAGAGACAGCAGCCAGCGCCCGGCCCTGCGTGGCTCCCGCGCGGCCGCAGTGAGATCACCATCTGCGTGGAGCGTAATGATTATTTTCATGTGCCAGCAAAACCTGAGACTCCCTAAGTATATTTCCGTACAAAGAAGCTAGTAACACTCTCGGTTAGCCTTTCCAGTATATGCTGGTGTTTATCCTGGGGGACCGGAGTGCTCTTGTGCCATCCCCATGTGCCAGGGGTGTAAAAGCAAGCGTGCTGCCTTGCGTCACCTCCCTGTTGTGGGCTCTCTTGCTGTAAAAGCTGCCGGCTTTCCCTCATCTCTGTCGCATTTCCTCCCATCTCCTTTTGACCTCCCCACAGACCTTCCAGCCCTCAGCTGGCCACGCTGCTTCCCCTGGCCGCCTTGCCTGTCCCCTGCCTGCTGGTGTCCTGCGGGAGGGCTGGCAGAGCTGGAGGAACACGGCGCAGATCATAACCGAGAGGTTGAATCACGGAATCATCTAGGTTGGAAGAGACCTTCAAGATCATCAAGTCCAACCATCCCTCTGACCTACCGAGTCCCGTCACTAAGCCATGTCCCTGAGTGCCACAGCCACACGTCTCTGAAACACCACCGGGGATGGGGACTGCACCACCAAAGTCACAGCAGGGGAGCTCCTGCACAAACCGGGTCTCGGCACATGGCTAAGCACGGTGTGGGAGACAAATATTTGGGGTCCCTCTGCACCGAGCATCGCCTCGGAGAGCTCCCTGCTGCTGCTGGGCCACCTTCTTCCAAAGCAACATCCTTAACAGCCGTGTCCAGCGGGGACCTGGAGGTCACCGTGGACTTCCTCACCGAGGTGGACAAGCTGGTGCAGCTCATCGAGTGCCCCATATTCACATGTAAGGCTCGACCCCTTCCTCGACGGCTTTTGAATTTGCGCCGGGAGGGAAGCGTGGGGATGGGGTGGGGAGCGCACGCGCGCATGGGGCTCGCTCCGTCAGCCCGGGCACGTCCCCTCCCCGCTCCTTCGTGGCGAGTGGCAGCGCTGCACGAATAAATAGAGCAGAAGTTATGAGACTTTTTGCTGTGAGCCCTCTGCTAGAGCTGCCCGCCGGGGAGGCAGCTTGCCCCCGATATATGGGTTAACGGAGCGAGCAGCCTTGGCACAAAACAAAGGGATGGGGAAGGACGGGGGGAGCCTGGGCCACGCTGAACATCTCCGGTGGCACAGCCAAGCACGTCCCCGTGGCCGGGGGAATAAACCCTAAAAAAAATGGGCTGCTTCTCTCCCTGCGGGAGCCAGTGGGCAAAATCTGCCCCCCCGGCCTCAGCTGTGCCCCGCCGTTGGGTACCACAGCTCCAGCACGATCTGTGGGGTTTTCTCCCACTGGGGTTTTCTCCCACCAGGGTTTTCTCCCACCAGGGATTGCATTTGGCCACCTTTGGGCTTCTTCTCCCTTGAGGCCATGAGGTGAGCTGGGCATCGAGGACATGAGCAAAATTCCCAGTAAGAACTTTGGGAGGGGACTGTACAGGTCCAGGGGTGAAGAATATTTGGGGGAAGAGGTTTAGAGCAGACGGACAGTGGAGACCCCGTGGGCACATTCCCTCCCGTGGTGTCAGAGGAAGCTCTGCACCCTTTGGGCTTAATCAGCCTTAGCCAACCTGAAGCTGTGGGGTCCGTCTTACCAGCTCAGGATGTCCCACCACATCCCGTCACCGGGCTGGGAAGCAATCTCTGAGCCCTGCAAACATTTGGGAATACTCTGAGCAAGGGATGCACAAGAACAGGCTGCCACCAAGTCCTTGGCGTGATGCTGGGATGGCGGGGGGGGACACCGGTTGGATCTGTGTGTTTGGGTTCGAGCTTGAGGGGCAATGAGTGACCTCCAGCCTTCTGCGTGAGGTGGAGTTGTCCAAGGTCTGGTCCCCATGGGCAGATCAGAGGATGCTAGTGACAGGAGAAGGTGCAGGACCTGGGGGTGGTTTCAAGGGGAGGTTGACCCCGGCGGGCTCAAGGTGGCTGCCCAGTGTGAAATTCGGCAAGGCTGCTGGGTCTCGCTCCTGCTACTCACAGAAGGAGCCCCGAAATGTTCTTGAGGGTTCCCCACCCTGCTCACCTTAACCCCAAGTCCTCGGGTAGGGGGCAGATGTGTCCCCCATAGAGCAGCGTCCCTGGGCATGGGTCCCTTTGCAGGGAGACGCCAGAGGTGGTAGCAGCAACCAGGAGATGAGGTGAGAAGCCCCTGATGCTGGTGGGGGTCATCTGCCTCCCATGGCACCATCCCAAGGGGTGTCAGGTGGTGACCACCCTAGCAAGTCCAGATATTTCCAGGAAGCAGCAAAGAAGCTACCACAGCAGCCCCAGCCCCACTGGGACAGGGAGCCTGGGGAGCAGAGCATCAGGCTAGGAGGTGCCCGTGGTGCGAGGGGTGCTGTGACCCAGGGAAGTGTGCCATGCTCCTCCCTGGAGTGCAGCGGGGGAAACTGAGGCAGCAGAAGGCTGGTGGCAAGGTTCAGTCACACGCTGGCCACCACAGCCCGGCACGAGTGGGTTCAATCCATCGGGACTGAACAGAGATGCTCCAGGAGCAAAATCCTGCAAATTCTGCAGAAGCTGAGGAGCAGTCTCACGTTGCACGTGCCTTAAGGCAGGCGGCACGTGTGGCCTCGGGGCTCAGCGATGGGCATTGCCTGGCCCTGCTGTGGCAGGGATGGGAGTCTGGGGAGCCACTGCCTTCCCCTCACTGGCAGCTGGAGGCCGTGGCAAGGAGAGGGGCTTTTGGCACACGTGGGACACGCGGAAGGATGAGTTAATGCAACGGGAAGGTTGCTGGTGCAACGCAGATGCCCCTCGGGTCTGCTGGCAGCAGCTTGCGACCGCCACAGGACCACCCGGATGGGTCGGGAGAAACCTGCGGCCGGTGCGGCTGGAAGCAAAGCGCCTTTCCCCCGCCTGCCCATCCTCTTCCTCTCCGCTTCCAGACCTTCGCCTGCAGCTGCTGGACGTGAAGAACAACCCCTACTTGATCAAGGCGCTCTACGGCCTGCTGATGCTGCTGCCCCAGAGCAGCGCCTTCCAGCTCCTCTCCCACCGGCTGCAGTGCGTGCCCAACCCCGAGCTCATGCAGCCCGCGTAAGTGCCGCGGGGACGAGTCCGGGGACGCGGGTGGACGCCCCGCGCCGGAACCGCGCTCCGCTTCTGCGCCATGGCTCCTTCGCGGCCGCGGCTGCTCCTTGCCCCGTGGCCGGGAGCTCTCGCTCGAGGTTTTTTTGTCTATATTTGGTAACCCTGGGAGGGCTGCGCCTCATCCACAGGCATTTGGCATCCGGGATGGAAAATTTCACTTGCGGGGTCGCTATGGAAACGAGCAGAGCCGTGAAGGAGGTTTTGACGGAGAGGGAAGGCAGCTCCCGGCGGCAGCCGCGGGACTCTCGGAAAGTGTCCCCGTGAGCGGCCGTGCAGCCCTCCGTCCGTCCAGGCACCCGAAAGGACGGTGACGCCGCGCCGGCAGGGACGGCCGTCCTCGCCAGAGGCCTTTCGGGAGCCACGAGCAGCGATGCGGTGGCAGCTCCGCGGTGACGGTGCTGGGGACGGTCCCAAACCCTCCCCTCCGCTGCTCCCAGCCCCCGGGCGCGGGGCTGCCGCCTCCTGCCCGGCTCTTTTTGCCGCGGCCACGCTCTGCTGGTGGGATTTGCTCTGCTGGTGGGATTTGCTCGTCAAGCCTCGGCTAACGAGCGGGGACGGTCGCTTGCCGGCGATGGCGCACAATTAAAGCTCTGCCTTCCTTTGCAAAGCCCTGGAAAAAAGCAGAGCTCCCAAGATGTGCAGTTTTCTGAATTAAACCCCCACTGGCTCGACTCCTTTGCTTTTAACTCATCCCCTGGGCTGGCTTTTATCCGTCGCGCACTGCGGAGTTAGAGCTGGTGCCCGCAGCCCTGATTTTAATTGGAGGGGCAGGGAAGGGGGTCGCGTGTGCTCGTCCCCCCCCCTTTTTTTTTTCCCCCTTCTCTTCCCTTGGCCGTGGCAGCCGGGTTTTCGAGCGATCAGAGCTGTCAGACAGCCTGAGCATCTGATTAACGCTGACCTACATTCCTTCAAACACCGGAGGCTGCTTTCATAACCGGCGAGCCCAGGCTGCCCCCTCCCCGGGGAAGCCGAGCCGCGATGGGGAGGCGGCAGCGTGCCGGGTGCGGGGGCTCCTCATCCCACCACGTGGCCGGTCCCCACGCACAGATATTTATTTTGCTTTCTCGTAAAGCCTGCCAGGGAAACTGAGGCACTGCCCGCTGCCCCAGCAAGACTGGGCTCTGCCACCCCAGGCACCCAGATGTGCCCTGTCCCCTCTCTCCTGTCCCAGCCCCTCTCGGACTCCATCTCCTGCCTCTGCAGGAAGGAACCAGGTCTTTGTGAGGCTCTGCAAGGTGCCAGCCCTTTGCTCCAGCAAGAGCATCTTGTGACGGATGCCGGGGCATCCGATGCAGCGTGCTCAGCCCTCATGCTCTGCTTCCTCCCCGCAGGGACGGCACCAAGGCGAGCGCGGGCTCCAAGAGGTCGGCAGCCTCCAACATCGACTACACGGAGCTGCTGCAGCACTTTGAGAAGGTCCAGAACAAGCACCTTGAAGCGCGGCACCAGCGAGCCGGGCGGGCAGAGCAGCTGGACCGGCGCGTCGTCCTCTGAGCAGCCCTGCGCAGCCGCCAGCGGGCACGGTCGCAGCACTGGGGCAAGGACCAGGGCACGGGGACACCGGGTCCAGAGCATCTGGTGGTTTTAATGGCAGAGGGAGATGGGCGAGCACTCAGTGTGGGCCGGTTTTCCCCTCCGCTCTGTGTATGCGTGGTGGGACCCCAGGCTGTGCCCGGCTTCTCCATATTCGCTGCGAGGGCGCGGGAAAGTTGCAGGAGGAGAGGGCGTAGGGAAGGCGCGTTGTCTTCTCTTCAACAGGGTGAGCGAACTCCCCTTTGCTTCGCTAATGCCTTCCCCGTGACCGTCAGCTGAGAGCCCAGCCTCCTGCCAGAAAGACCGGAGGGGAAGAAACGCGCGGGGAAGGGAAGAAGGGAGCAAACTGGGTCCTCCCTGCTTGGAAAACAAGCACAGGCCACGTGTACCCGCACTTCCGCTCAAAGGCTGCCACAGCCCCGCGGCATCTCACCCGGCCCCGGGACTCATGCTGTGGTGTCCACGCACCCCCCCGAGCCCCCGCCTCCAGGCACAGCCGGCAGCGCAGCCTTAACCCAGCGCTGGGCACGGGTGCGGCGGAGGAGACCCCCTCGCTCCACGCCCCGTGCATCCCTTCTTTGTTCCTATCTTAAGCTCCCTGGGATAAAATAAAAAGAGCAATGCAGAGCAGCCCCGCCGTTGTGCCCATCCTGGGTGGCTGGCACGGCCACTGCAGCATCCCTGCTGCCGGCTGGGGCTCCCCGTCCGCATCCAGGACTTTCCATCAGCATCTGGGGCTCTCCATCCAGATCCGGCCCAAACGGGAGCCCAAAACCTCCCAAAACTGGGTCTTGCTCGCCCAGGGGACCATGCGCTGGCCCTGCCACGCTGGCCCTGGGGCTGGTCCCCCGCCTGGCAGGCACGCCGGGGCTTTTCCTCCTGCTCCTCTCCCCAAGTGGGAAAAAGCTGCCGAAATTCTTCCAGGCGGTGGTCATGAAACCGCAGCGCGGTGACAGGCATTTTCCTGGCCCCAAGCAGCTGCCGCCGCTGGCTTCGCCCCGGCCAGCAGCACCGAGGGGCCGCCACGGCCGCGCAGCGGGCGGCTGCGTTTTGGGGGTCATGGCTGCGTCCCCGTCCCCTTCCCAGCGCATTTTGGGCCCTCACCTGATCCCAGGGAGGGGGCTGGAGGAATGCAAAGGGTTTTTATGGCCCCTGGCGTATTTACAGCAGAGCTGGGCTCTGGCAGCGGGTTCCCCCAGCAGCCCCGCACCGAGGTTGCTTTGGACGGGATCAAGACATTCCTGGCATTCCCGGGAAAGGACTTTCCAAACCCGGTCATGGCGGGTTAATTTTAACAGCCAGCCCTTCAGGACGGGCCAGCCGTGACTTCCCAAGCCCCCAGCCACCGCTCAGGGTGCAGAGGGGACGGCGGGGGCCCTGCCGCGTGTCCCCTGCCGCTGCCAGCCCCAGCGCTCTGCCCGCAGCCCCGCAGGGACGGGGTTTGTGGGGTGAAGTTCCAGCCGGAGCGCCGAGCTTTAATCGTTTCCTTATGGGCGGCTCTTGACCAGCGCTGGCCGGAGCAGCGCGGTGCCGCAGGGGCACGGCCAGCGGGACATCGGGGCTGGTTTTGTGCCAGGGAAGGGGGAACGGGAGCAGCAGCTGCCTTCCGTGCCCCGGGCAGTAACCCCAGGCCAGCCTCGGCATCGTTGCACCTCGGGGTGCAGCTCGGTGCGTCGGGGCCCCCCCAGATCCCAGCAGGGGATGGGGCCTCGGGATGGGGAAAGGCTTCTCTGCTGGGAGGCTGTGGATTTCCCACGGTTCTCCAGCGCTCAAGCGCCCTAAAACGCTGCAGAGCTGCCATATCATCACCCCGCAGGGCGTTAAAATTCAGCCTGCACCAAGGGATTCCCTGCAGCACGCCCGGGCCTGAGCCTTCCCCAGGCGAGGAAGGCAGCGGGGCTCAAAGAGCCCTTGGGGAGAGACTAAACGCAGCCCCAGCCTGGAGGCAGCACCCCCAAAGTACCCCAAGGGCTCTGGGGGCTGCCCCTGAGCACCCCACGGTGCTCCCACAGCCCCGAGCGTCCCTCGGGGGCTCCCCCGCTCCCCTCCCCGCATCCCAAAAGCATCCCTCGGGGCTCCCCCACTGCCCTGGCAGCAAACCCGGGTGCTGCCCCCAGCGATGCCCCCCAGCCTCAGCATCCCTCGGGGCTCCCATAGCCGCTTTCTAAGCCCCCCCAGCAGCTCATGGCACTATCCCCGGAGCACCCCCGAGCACCCCCGTGTCTCCCCCATCCTTGGCATCCTCCAGCATCCCTCGGGGGGCCCGGTGCTGCACCCCTGGGGCTCCCAGAGCTGCTTTATAAGTCCCCCCCCCGTGGGTCACAGCACTGGTCTTGGAGCATCTCCATGTCTCCCCCAGCCCCAGCATCCTCGGGCGTCCCTCGGGGCTCCCAGAGCTGCTTTTTAAGCCCCCCCGCAGCTCAATGTGCTGCCCTCCGGGCACCCCC
>VXAL01017693.1:30602-49545 GCA_013399475.1 Chauna torquata | reverse complement strand
GCCCATCTCTCTTGGGAGTAGATGTCCCCAGTTCCTACCTTCACCCATTTGCTTAGATACAGAAGTTCTCCACAGGAAGTGGAGGAGGAATGTTCTCTCCTACAAAAAGGGTTAAGATTCA
Source organism: Chauna torquata (assembly GCA_013399475.1). NCBI lineage: Eukaryota > Metazoa > Chordata > Aves > Anseriformes > Anhimidae > Chauna > Chauna torquata. Next base: position 49,424 of record VXAL01017693.1, on the reverse strand, counting down.
GCCAAATTAATGCATGTATCTGTACAAATACAACTTCTAAACTAACAGCCCATAGCAGCCTTTACACTCGGTGGTGTTCTAGTCAACAAATCTCATGAATCTTAGTGTAATTTATCTCATCCTAGAAAGAATGTTGACAGTCACTGAAAGAACAATGACCTCAAAAATTCTATTTCTATCTATTGATTAAAATGGGTCACTTGCTCAGATACAGCTATCTCCACTTAAGACATGATATAGACATAATCTACACTGTAGACAGAAAGATACCTGAGATTAAATTTTTTTGAGTCTCTTATTTCTTTGCTGAAATTCAACACGATAGGGATGTGCATCAACATGCAATTGAAGGGACTATTGCATTGGTAATTCTTGTTTTTCAGAGTGAACTGAAGTAAATGTCAAAAATGGTCTTACTTTATATTTAACATGAATAGTCTTATTTTAATGAAAACCAGTGTTAGTGGAAAAGAACCAAACCCAGATTTTCACACCTGTGAAGAATAAATGTCTATGTTCCGAAATGGATTGACAGCGATAAGAATGTCCCCAACGTATGTGTAGATCTGATCCTTGGCATAACCCTTCTGCAACTGCTCTGTTACTGTATTCTGATGGAGAAAGAACAGAAACATTGACTCAAGGAAAAAAAAAAGAATATTAGGAATATGTACAAAACATTTATATAGTTACAATGAGTGAGGAGAAGAGAGAGGGAAGGCATGAACGGTCAGGAGTACAAATCATCTTGATCGTAAGTGAGTAATACTTTCAAACACCCTGGCATTAAAATTTTTTGTGTCCAAACTCCTTTTGAACAATGTACACTTACTAATCCCCCAAGTGGCTGTAGAAAAATTAGTTAATAGGTAGTGCTTTAACTCAATTAATCAAAGGTTTCTATGTGACAGTCCCATCTTAATTTCTAACACTAGAGCTTCATGTAACGCATCAAGCAAGAGCCATATGCTTGAATTCATAGCTGCCATTATACAGCTGCTCTAACAGTACTCTCAGTTAGGATAGGACACAGTTGTTCAACTGTTTGGATGCTATTAACATAAGCAATCAGATATCTTCCTATATTAACAACCAGTCTCTACTGTGATTATTCTTTGCTGCTGCAAAGCCAGTTCTTCCTGAACCAAGAAAAAGGAAAGGCCCACTATTGGCATAACCAATTTCTTGACAAACTTACCCTCAACAGCTTCTGCACTGTAAAGTGCCTGGTTAGGTTTCCAGTCAAAACACAACATAAATCTGGCTGAAGAAATTCAAACCAGCCTTGAGACTATTCTGAGTTATATATGAAATATTAAGATCCTAATCCCTCTGGAAGAGAACCACAGGCAGCAGAAGACTGCAAGAAGAATTGCTTTCCCTCCACCTCTGTTCACAGCGTTGTGCATTGTGTTCTGCTTAATGCACTTGAAACCTGAATTCTTAGCAGCTGAAGAGGTTACATTTCCTTCACAGGAAAACATACGGACAAAACCCTGGTTTTCCACTGACTTGAGAAACTCTTCCCTTTTCAGTTTCTGTACCTTGCTTTTGGCCATGGACAGATTTACATTAACAGATTTTTTTTTCAGGGAAAGTTCTGCCATTTTTGAAGTTATTTCTTGCACCTATAGCCAAAATTCTAGAAGGCCTCCTGTTTTGCCCTTTTGATGGGGCTATTTAAACTGGAAGAGAAGTTTGAAGAGTTCTGTGAAGCTGAAAGAGTTTATAAACTGGATTGGATTTTGTAAAATATCACACAGTCAAATGATGCCTTTAGGTGGAGGCTTCCTGAGGACTTTCCTGAGAACGTTTCACCTCTGAGGAGATGGGATACACTTCTAGCTTGTTTGGGTTTTTGTTTTTGTTTATTTGTTTTGTCTTATCTTTAGCTTAGACTGTTTATACACTTCATTGCCAAAGATAAAAAACAGTATTGATAGAATATGACTATTCCTAATACTAAAATGCTTAAAACTGATGAAGTCTGAACTAACTTAACTACTATTAACTAAATGTTTAGCTACCATTACTAAGCTCTTGGATGATGGAAGAAGTTCCATGGGCTGTTAGCATTAGGTAGCATACCAGCTCAAGAGTCACATTTAGTATTCTGGACTGACAAAGATACAATGTACCAGAGAAATTTTACAGATAAGAGGATGTGAATTACAGTCTGTACCAGTCTATGCACAACCTGGTAGGGGAAGAATGACAGTTTGTTTACAACCACTGATGGCCTCTAAGACCTACAGATAATGTGCTGTGGCCTGATTCTTCTTTCTGGTTTTGAACCTTAAGTTAAAAACACAACATCCTTCCTTATGCATGCTTCCCTGCACATTGTGGACTCATTTATGATCTTTGACAAACCAGTGAGATTCCTATCAACAACTTCGTCAAAAGTTCAACAGAAGGCATTGACAGGTCAGAGCCTCAACTGACATAAATTGATGTCAATGCATCTCCACACCAAAGTAAGCCAGTGAGAACCCAGCCTATGAACTAGCCATGGTAAGCTAGTTTAGGGCAACTCTAGACATCAAGCAACAGGTGAGAATGTGCTTGTTCTTGGACGTGGACCAATTTCACATATCATTGCATACTAGGTATTTAGCTGGAATAAAATCCAGTGATACAGATCCAGGTAATCAAATGGTGCTACTATAGTGCTCAGTCTGAGGTTTTAACTACAGAGGATGTTTTAGCATGGAGTTGGAGCCACTCTGGACACAGAAAATCTCATCTAAAATGTTTGGCATAAACTGGTAAAATGCAATTGTACACTTACACAATAGAAATGTGGTAATATATATGAACTTGAATATCAACAGCACACCACTGTGTTTTAATACCTGATTACACCTCTTCAGGAAAACATGAAAAAGGAGGTTCTTACCTCATCCAGTACCTCCAAGGTAGCTAAATCATCTACCTCTTCTTGGTGTGAAACTAGTGACTTACTGTAGTTCCCTTTCTTTGTATGAATGCGTTCAAATCTAGAAAAGACAGACATACAACTCCTTGATGTAAGGAAACACAGAGTAGTAGATCTTGCATCTGTAACCATCCTGACAGCAATTCAGCCAAAACATTCCAGCTTTCCAATGTTCCAAATTCAAAAGCATGAATGTTTGAAAAGCAGGACAGGAAAAGTATTTCTTAATACAGCACACCTGTATTTGAGAATTAAAAATTTACAGTCTGATCCCACAACTGATACCATTAAGCACTTTTTCTTTGTACCAACCCCTACTTGATCATATGCCTACATCAGATGCAGGACTGGAGGTATGCAGCAGAGAAAAAAAAGAATATATTTATGAAGGATATAACAGTCAAACTCTAGCACTTGCCTTTAAAAAGAAAAATGACCCACATAAACATTATGGATAGGACAAAACCAGGGGTGTATGATGAAATAGCATTGCAAAGATGATGCAGACAAAGCATTCAGGATGGTGACATTTCTAGCTTAGTAATGATAGTGCTCTAAAGCCTGGCTGAGATGGTCACACAGTTGAGCAGAGTGCTATAGAACCACTGAGGTATGTGAAATATATCCTGACCCAGAAGAACTTTCTTGGACTCTACAGGAAAAAAATGTACAAAATAAAGAAGCATTCCAAACCTCAAATCTTTTTCTTGTCAGGATTAAACTGCAATAAAGTTTATCTTAATATGAAATTTCTTCTTGCTTTTAATCAAACAAAATAAAAGTTATGTAGTCTTACAGAAATCCGCAAGAAAATTCCCCCCCAAATTGGATTATTTTCTATACAAGAGAATAGACATTGCTGAACACAGTGTAGCAGAATTGTGAATATAGCAGAAAACACAAGGTTTACAATTTGCATTAATTATACTTGTTTTATGACATGGGGGAAAATCGGGTAAAGGGAAATTGGATAAGTAACAGCAGAGTTCACAAACTAATTCAAGCTCAGATGTGCAATATGGCACAAGCACAGGAAGACTACTAAGAAAATCAGATCTCCTGATATGACCTCAATCCTCTTGATACTACCGAACATATACTTATGTAAACTGAGACAGCAGAGAAACTGTGTTGTGTGAAACATAACCACTTTTTACCTTGACTCCAGACAAGACCAGGGAAATCCTTTAATTCTGACATCTGGACATATGGCATGAGCAAGAGCAGACAGATGTTTTCTACCCAGATAAGACCTTTAACATACAGCAAACAGTGGACAGGAGAAGAGAGAGCTACGCCAGCATGGAAAGCTAGAATGAATACACATCACACTGATGGACCAAGATAAGAATCTTGTGAACTCTCACAGTAGATTTACTGCACAGTTAATAGACTGCACCCACTCCACAAACATCACCTACTTCACAGGTGCTAGTTCAGTTCATGCAGGCTGTGTGCTGACGGGGGATGCAGGTGCAGAAAGTCAAGCAGGCACCCACTTGGCATTATTTGTTAATTGCCAGGCCTGAAGAGAGGCTGGAAGAAATGGGCAAATGATGCCCTCCCAAACTGTGACTGCAATCAAGATCTGAGCGATGGAAGTGCAGGCATGAGTGCACTTCATCTAGCACTTTTTTCAGTTTCTGTTGTCTGTAATGATCATTCTCTGAGGGTGATGGAGTGGCCTGTCCTCACCCAGGTGCCAATAATGGAGCAGTTTTTTCATCTCTCAGGCAGGTGCCAGCTACCACTAGAGTCTTTCCATTGTCCATAGTGCAAAGGCAGGAGTTTCCCACCCATGCAGATGACTAATTCTGCAACCTTAAGATTAAGACACAAACACGTAAGATTTCGTTGCAAGAGCCAGCATAGCTTCATGGTCTTTATTCCAATATCATAGCCCAATACCCAGGGTGGAGGCTCACTGTCCAGCAAGCACAATGAACAATATGGGTCAACAGAATCTACACTGCGCTGATGGAAGAGAGGGGCCAAGTTTTGCCAATTTTACACCTGGATATTTTGCAGACTACTCTCCAACTGTCACTTGCAGACTACTCTCATCCTGTCCACAGGACCCTGGATGTGCACAGGAAAGCAATCCACTTCAGAATGTTTTCTTTCCTTCAGTATTTACTACATGCCAAAAAGATGGGTTGCAGTTCCAGCTGTAAGGATGATGGTGAAGCCAAACTACGCAGAGGTGAAAAAGCAGTGGGACTACTACACAGTCCAGTACCAGAGCCTTAACACTGGCATGCAACACACAACATGCAATGCATGGGCTTATTTCCACATAGGCAGTGCAAATAGACAGGAAGAGATGCAAGAGGAGAGTGTGTCTCTTTGGGAGAAACTAAGGCAGCTTTTGCTGCAATAAATCCATAACTGAGCTGTAATTTTGCATGCATTTAAATATCTTGAAGCAGATAACACATAGCAACACAAGCAAGCGGCATCAAAAGGGATGGACCTGGTGTAAAGCAATTAAACACCTTCTAGATCTGATCTTTTCTTCCCTTTCCTTTGGAACCCATTTGTACCACAAGAGCTGTCCTGTTAGCACTGTGTCCTTCCAGTAACACTGGGAGACAACTTTTGGTTTTATGTACGCCCAGGTTATAATAAAAACACTGTGGTAATATTAAGATTTAAATTAACTCCTCAGCCTTGCACAGTCTGCCACTGCTTGATTTCCACTTACCGGCTAAAAGATATTAATGCATTCGAAGCCAGAGGTGCAGTCAAAATCCTACCCCCTCAACAGAAATCTCTGCTCTCTGTAACCCAGTCTTCTATTTATACCTCCATCCTCTTTGTTTGAAAATGTAAGTTTGGGCAGTTGAAGCAATTTCTCCTTTGTTCCTGCATGAAGGTCTTTTTATGTCCAGAGGATGCACCTAATATCACTATGACTTTGAGAAAGATGTATCAACATGCACACGAGAACTGCAGTACTGCAGTACGGTATCAAGCTCTTCTGTTCTGTTTTTTTCCATTGCCAAAGAAAGACCCAAAACAAGACATCTGTTATGCTTTCCATTTCTGGTGGAATTGTTACATGCTGAATACAGGGAGATGTTACTGTGCTTCAGTGAGAGAGTGGTATTTCCCAAGATTTGTTTCAATTACCATTTTTCATTGAATGTAGGAAGTTAACAACTGCCCTGCAAGAAGGGAGGGGAATACTCTAGTCACAGAGACTTCTCTTTTTCTAACTTTTTTTTTCTCTTATAAGGAAATAATTTTTATTTATGTCAGGGAATTTTAATTACATAAAATTGATTCTCCTGCAATCCTCTTCAGCTGACATTATCAGAACAGTAGCACTTGTTAAACCAGATTATATTCTCCATTCTCAGAGTACAGCACAGCAGCAGATTTGCAGAACACAGTATTTTTCTGCTTTGCTGTCAAAGGGCACAGACCCCTCAAGGGCAGTTATACTGCTTCACTTGCTAAAACCGCAGCCACCTGAAAATAAAAAAGCATATCAGTGCTGTTGACATCTATGCTGAAATTTCATTACCATCATGCATATCAACATTGTGAACCAAAATAAGCACTTTTCTCTGTTCTGTTCAGAAATTATTTGTCGGAGGCATTACATCTCACAGCCATGCTCAGCAAGCAATTGAAGCAGCTAAAGACCAGAAGCATCAGCCCAGTATGGACAAGAAAATGAGTCAAGGCAGCATTGTTCCTGTGTTTCCTCCTTCACATTCCCCCCATCCTTGTCTGTTGAGATTCAGTTAAATCAATGTGAGGGAACTGCAGCTTTTTCTTCTTCACATTGTCAGAATGTATTTAAAAGATTTCTGATAGTTCCAAAAATACCATGAAAAGGGAAGTGTGACTCATGATGCCCTGTTGAACTCTCTGCCGAAACTGGTTGGAGAATCATCTACAGACTACGAAGTGACAGGAAAAGGGCCGGCCTTAGTTTGGGTGTAAAGAAGAAACTAAAAATAATCAAGTTTTCTGTAACATGAAGGTAGGAACAGCTGTACATTCCCCAGCTGTTACAAATATCATTAAAAGTGACAAAAAAGAAGCAACACAGGATCTGTCATTGCTGGTGATTCTGTTTCTCTGGAGGCTGCAAAGAGCAATGTTAATTCACATTTAAAATCAAAATTCTGTCTGTAACAGATATATCTGGTGAAATACACTTAAATAGAACTATAGTCTTACATCTATGCAAAATCTGTACCTGAATTTAGAAGAATGTACTCATAGATTCCAGCTGCATGTGTACAATGTTTTGCAGACAGACCTGTGCTCCCTCTATGTCTAAGTGATTGCACAGCACCAGCTCCACTCAGGGAGCTGTGCTCAAGCTTATGCAATCTTGCTGAGAGCACACTGCTGCCAAGCAGAGCTACAGGGCTTTTGATTCAGAAGTGGCCCATGTCCAGCCAGCTGGGTCATGTGTTGCTCTGTACAGTGTTTGCCAAAGACTGTGCTGGTTTACCATGCCCTGCAAACATGTAGATTATTGGCCTTTCATAATAGGCTCAAGATATGGCTGTATCCCTGAAAAATTTCAGGGAAAAGTACTTGTTCTTAACTGAGTGAATAAGGTGTCTCTAAAAGGACTGTTTTGGATTGGTTCTTTACTGCCCTCATGAGTTGGGCCCATACTCTACTTTCAGAACCACATTGAGAAGACAATGGGGAAGCTCCAAAAGTGAGCAATGCCTGGTGAGGTATTCCACCTGCAGGAGAAATGAGTTGCTGAACAAGCGGACAGATGTGACTGTAAAGTAGCAGTTGCAGAGTGTTACTCCCAGGGAGTCTTGAATGCAAGAGGAACTCATTTCTCCTGTTTTGCATCAAGAGTTAAACTATTCTCCATTTAGGCATTACTGCTGTCCACTGTATTGTATGGAAGGAGACTGGAACCACATTCCTGCTATTAGGAATCCTATTCTGCGATGGTATTACCTAGAAGCATGTGGTACTGAAGATCTGCTTATTCAAAGGCCTGTGTTGCCAGAAACTGAGAGTAGTTTGCAGCATAGCTATCCTACAAAGGAGCATCCTCAACGCAGGAATACACATGCCCTGCTGGTACAACAAAGCCCATTCTGAACTACGGGAGAGGAAAAAGTGGCTTGAAGTGGTCCAGGATTAATCTGGAACTCCAAAACCTCAGGTTTAATCCCCTACTCTGCTACAGATTTCATTTGGACACCTTGACAAAATTAGTACTGGACTCTGTCTGAGCTATCTTACTCTGCTCCTCACACTACCTTCCTCAAGCTAGCGTGCCGAGCTCCTGCTCTCCACTACAGCCTGCTCTGCAGGGTTTAGCTTGAAGGGTTTTTATCAGTTGCTTCAACTGGCAGGATGAGTCAGAGAGATAAAGAGAGAGAGAACCCCCAGGAAACAAGTGACACAAGTCTGGGCAGTCACTCAGGGAAAGTCATGGAAGGAAACTATATGGCACTCCTTGCTTTTAATACTGGTGAATAAATTGACAACCCCCTTCGTGCATTTTGTACATGAACTTCCATGAAGTTTCCAAAGAGTTAAACAGAGCGACTATTTAGCACCTTGTCACTGCATTTCAGTGCTATCGCGACATGGTCAACACAGCAGGACAAACTCTTAGGAGAGTAATTCAGCTCACCCCAAAGCCCTTGCTCTGAATCACTTTGCAGCAGCATGGGTCTCCTCCCCACATTTATTTAGAGGGCATATAAAGATAAGTCTCTTAACCTGGGGACCAGAGTCGGTTGCTGAAATCTAGGTGCCACGAATATCCTTCCCATATACAGCTCATTCTGGAATGAGTCATAATTCCCAGGAAACACACGTTGTACTAATCATTGCGTATTTCTGCAGAGATTATTGTAAAAGCAGTCAAGATTAAGACAGCCAAACAACTGAAGATGAAAGTATTGCAAGCCTGTCAGGTGTAAATGCGACAGTTCTGAAGGCCATTTCAAAGACAGCTATTTCTGTTGCAAAGTAAAGCTCTTTACAATGCAGGTTTATTCCCCCTCATTTGGCCTGGTGAGAAGTGTATTTTTAGAACAATTTTTGGGTATATGCTGCAGCACTCATATCTAATAATTATTTTGATCAGTAATTATAAATTTTAATGGCTATAATGTGACTTACAAAAATGTAAGTATGTGACTGAAGTATTGGTTAAAATCAAGGGGTAACTTAAGCAGTGCCCAATGGTGAATGATAAGGCTCAAATGAGGTTACTATTTCTTTGTGATAGAATTTGTTTTATTTTCTGTGGTCCGTTTCTCTTGCTAGGTGTTTGGAAAGGATACAGCACAATTATCTAAAACCAGGTTCCTCTTTGCTGGAATAGCAGCAATAATGGGAAGGTTTAGAGGGCCTGGTGCAATGCCCTAATAACTCAGTGTTAGAAATGTTAGAAAATGTTAGAAAATACCTCAGGAACAATGGTGCTAATGGGAGTGACTATAGGGTGGCTCCACCTTATGCCTAGAGATCACAAACCCTTCCTGAGCAGACATGGTATGCAAATATTGTATCTGAGGATCTGGTCTTCTGCAAAAAACAAAACAAAACAAAACAACAACAACAACAACAAAACCAACAACTACAACAAAAAACCCTCTGAGAATGTGACATAACCTAACATGATCTCTTCTTTCTACACTATACCAACTGCACATTTAGCAAGCAACAAGAAAATATCATAACCACAACATCAGACTTTTGCAGAAGGCAATCAGAGCCAAATTATACCTCAGCATGCTGGACAAAGAGTGTGATTGATTTGATATTGAGTGAAAACAAGAATAGTGGACACAGGAAGACCTAGTGGCTGGATCTCAGCTAGTAACTTTCAAGCATTTTACTCTTTTCTTTTGAAATAAAAAAGTTGTATTAATAAAGTATAATTTGAAGAGGAGAGGAAACACATACTGAGAAAATAACTGGATTCCTTCCTTTCATCTTTAAGCCAACACTACCAAATTTCTTGAGTTTATACACTGTGCCCATTTATATAACACTACACATGTAGGAGGATTTCTTTCCTCAGTGCAAGGAAGGGTTCTTTAATCCCTTAAACTACCTGCCTCCCAGTGGCAGCTGGCAGGAGAACTATGCCTTCAAATCATGGACTGAGAAACAGAGCTGGAGATCAGGAGGGAACTTTACAAGGAATGTTGCCACCAACTTGTGAAAGTTTAGGAATTCCACAGTAGGGCCTTAACACACCAGTATAAAAACAGCCTCAGAACAGAATAATCAAGAAAAGAAAGCCAGGAGATTTTAAGATGAAACTCTTCCACGTGACCAGTCACTACACAGCCCATGTCTTGACACTGAATCAAATTTACTTGGTACTTCTGTACAGACTTCTGCTAACACAATTTGCTCTGTGCAGACTGAAGGCCAGAAGATATATCTGATTTGTATTTAAAGACTTTTAGAAAAAGTACAACTACTGAATTAAAAGATCTTTGTATGATCTTTTTACTGTTCAGCAGAAGAAAAAAATGCCATTCTATCTTAACATCCTTTACAGGCCTGGAATTCTAATTTCTTCTGAAGTGAAATGATGTACATACTACAATTGCAGCTACAGGAAAACAATGACTGCTTTTCTTGCTTTTACAGAGATATTACATATATAGTAGATATTACAATGGGTATTCTTACTGTTTCCAGGAGATGGCTAACCTTTTCATGTATTCACTGCTACAAAAGACAACCTTCCAACAAATGCAACCAATAAATATATTAAAGCCGAAGTGATTTTATGTACAGTGACTGTAAAACGTGACTTTTACTTGCACTCTTTCATACTACCTTCACTGATTTCAGGTATGAAAAGATTTAGTTAAATCAATGCAAATGAGATTTAAACCAGTATCAGCCTATTTGTTAATATTCTAAACTGATAAAACTGAAATGTGGACGCTCCACAGCAAATTATAGTTTAACCGTGACACTTAAAACTACACCCTTAGTTAAATTCTCGTAATTTTCAGATAGCAAATTTTTATTATTTTCATGAGGGAAAATTCTGTCTTCCTTTGGGAAAATTTATGCAGAAGTTGCATTTGACCAACTGTAGAAGCATAGGTACCTTCATCACATAGTAATGTACTCCCTTAAACTCTGGTTCATATGAAGAGCAGTCAGTTAAAAAAGCATAGTCTAAAAAGGACAAAGAAAGTGCCAATAGATTGTCCTTTTCCTCTGCCGTTTGACTGCTCTATGCACAAGCAAATTCGGCCACTTTCTTTATGCTTGAACTGTATAGGAAAAGAAAACTCATATAATTTGCTTTATGAAGCAATTACATGAAAAATGAAGAATTTTGAAAAAAAAGCAGAATAGGACTTGACAGAAAGCGTAAATTTTATAAAATGGGTAAAAAAGCTCAAAATTCTTAACTGACTTAGAAGCTTGATTTTCAGAAATGATTTCTGCATTGAAAGCACTAGTGTCACAAGTGTTATCAGGATTTAAATTCATATTGCTTAGGGTTTTGGATCTATTTTACCACATTTCATTGTCCTGGGTTTTATAATTTTATTTCATTTTATTTTATTTTTAAAGTCTGGAGCATTGTTTGAGTGCTCAGCATTGATTTCTAATGAGCTTATTTCAATTTCAGAATCTTTCTGGATTAAGCAAATGTCAAGTATGCACCATATAGAACGTACAGTCCAGTCTGAGGCTTAAATTTAAGCCAACTACATAGCTTTTCACAGAAATGCCAGAAAAGAGAAACTACTGCTCATTTCACATCCAATTCTATTGAGTCCGAGAAAACCTGAAAATCAAAAATTATTTAGAAATATATTTATTATTATTATTATCCCTAAATAACAGAGTATATCAGAAAATTCTCCAAGATCAGAACTGAAGTCTGCTGTATATATTGTTACTATAAGTATGTGTAAAAGTAAATGTGGTAGATTTTAATAAGTTTTTTCCATACATTTCATAATGTCAAAATGTCTTTTAAATTTTATGTTCCAATTTAAAAATATCTGTCATCCTTTACCTTGAAGCACAGGAGACATTGCACCAGTAGTACATCAATACTTATCTTCTACTACATTTCACATCTGACGCATTATTTCAGTACAGTGGATGTTTTTTTAAAATAAATTGCTATATCGAGCCAAGCCATTTTCAGTGGTTTGAAATAAAAGTCATCAGGTGCTATGTAATTTATGCAGAACTGATACTACTAAATACTAATGGAAGGAAGAAAGCATCTATTCAATAAGACATAAGCATTTTTATAACATATTCTTAAATTTGCAAGTCAAAGTCTGGTACCACTACCACTGTTTTCAGTCAGTAGCATCTGATTGTTGCAGGAACCTGATTAGATATGTTTAGCATACTCAAACTAAACATCAACTGACCATGGAAATGTAAGAGAACTCAAAACATTAATCTCACCTAACCTTAGCTTTCTGAAAGCTAGGATCCTAATCTGCATCTAGAGTCACATGAAAAAGAGGAGGCACTTCTAAAGATTGTCTCCTCCCACATATGAATCATGATGCCCCATTGGCTCTACAGGGGGTCCCAAAGAGTAAACTCCCTATTTTTCAGTCAGCTGAAGTTATGAGAGGTTAATCTTTCTCTGAGCACTAGCCATTTGGAAGCAGTGAAAGTATAAAAACCGTTGCAACTGTTCTACCTTTTAGCTATTTTTACCTTGCCTTTTCAGTGACTCCCATTTGTTGATGAACATCAATAAATTCCATGAGTTGCCGTTGTAGCACGTTTTCCTTTCCTTCAATTTGCTTAATAAAATCATGCTGCAAAAGACTAGATACTGTTGGGCGCTTCTCATAATCTTTAGTCAAACACCTGTGCTGGCAGAAAAAGCATATGATCATTCAGGGATCACTGTTAAGTTTTGAAATGCCTGTCTGTAGTTCACTCATACCTTCATAATAAATACATCCATCTTAATCACAACAGCTCTATACTGAAAACTTTAAGATTTCACAGAATTGATGAGGCCAAGAAGTTAAATCACTGCTTGTTGAAACTAAATATTCTTTAAATTAAGAAATAGCAAGAAAAACAGAAATATCAATTGTGTTAACATGTTATTTCATGTTTCAAACCTGAAGCCTCATCTGAAAGTCAAACTACAGCTACAACCTAGGACTGCACGTGTTTATTACTCCTTAGGTAAAACTCTTATGTTCGTATATTAAAGTGTCCTGGCTAATCTGGGACGCTTCGTCTAGAGCTCATTCATTTGCAAAAGCTTAATGTAAAAACAAATTAATTACATATCTACAGTCAAAGGACTTCCACCCAAAACATTTCTCATTTTTACAATTTAAGGAAGCAGAGTGGGAAAAATATTAGCAGCAACACACTTCCACTGAGAGTACAATGGTATTTTACACCTGACATTTACACATGTTCCATATTCAGTTACAGTGGTCTCAGTTGTTACGCACTTGTTAATGAAGTCATTGAATTCAGATGACCAGAGTTCAGGCTGCTGTAGTGTTGGAGGAGGATTCCTGCAAAGGTCAGTGTGAAGACAAGTTAATAAGCTACTCAGTTGACAAAAACAATGTGTGAAGGCAGGCTGAGTAATGAGTTTTAGAAGGCCACTGAAAAAAAGATATTGATTTCTACTGGTAAAGTGAGCATGGGTAGATAACACAATGCCTTGGTGGTTCTCCCACTTTACATAACTAACAAGAAGAAATAGCATGGAGATGATTTACCAAGTGTAGCTAAGAATTACTGTATTTTTTTTTCAATCAAATCAATACATGGAAATGAAACTAACAACCCATTAATCACTATTCACTTGTAATGGCAAGTTTCTCTTTTCAAACCTGAAACAATATACTTTCTTAAGAGATTTTTTGAAAGAAATTCTATTTTAAGTTTTCCCAGAAGGACTGAATTTATCAGCTTGCTGAATGAAGCGTTGGAAAGAAACAGCTCTTTATTAACTATTTCTGATTCATCAGAATATAATCAGAAGTCAAGTGAAGGGCTAGATACAGGTATACTGTGAATAAATACTTCTTTCTTTGTTGTTGAGTTAAAGCTGTTTATTCTAGGTGTTAATGTGGTTCAGATTGTTTTAACAGTCTTTTTCCATTCAAACAGAGGTGCCATTTCCACTGAGTGTAGTCACTTGGACAAAAGGAATCAGTTATAGATGAGATGATTCCTTTTCTGTCTATTTTTGATCAGTTATCATAACTGCTTTAAGTGCTGCTTAATGTTAACTCTATCACTTTCACGTTTTTCTTAATGAAATTAAAAGGTATTGATCTTATATTTGCTCCAGGGCAGAAAGGGTAGGCACCCAGTATTTGTAAGGGGGTAAGTCAGAGGGCTTTTTGAAGGTCTAGCTGAAATTACTGGCCACAGAAGTTTGTTACTGCTTTTCCTGTAGCAAATAGAGGTGAGAAGAGCATTCATGCTCTGCTTTAGTGCCAAGTCATCCAAGATTTCTTAAAACTGAAGGTAATTTAAACCAATTTAGGTGATTTGGCTGAAAAGGAGTTGAAGCACTCGCATAGGCTATGTGGTCTCAAGTGTTCTGGTGTTACTTCAGCTGCTAGAGGGAAATCCACTAACTGCTGTGTGATCATACCCAATAGTCTTTAAGACTGATGTTCTTTGAAACACTGTAAGTGGTACTTTGTGTGCTTTTATCTCCAGCTTCAAAGAAAGCGCAAAAGAAGTTGCTAGATGTACTGCCTGAGGACAGCAACACTGGAGCTGGCAGGAGCAGCACAAGCTAATGAAAGGTAGGGGACTAAATGTATATGAGTGGTGGAACAACACCATGCTCCAAAGGACATGTGATAACTCTTGAGGACAGCTGTGGGGCCTATTCGCCACATTGGCCCACTAAGACTCTATATTCTTGTCACAGCTCATTCTCAGAATAAGAATATATGAGAACAGAGTATATGGGGCTCAGGGGCAGCACTCCACAGAGGGGAAATCTTTACAGCTTTTTCTCTAATGTAGTCACAATCATTTCTGAACTTCTCAATGGTTGTGCATGGTTGAAGCAGAGTCTTCAGAAAATATATCTGGACAGAGTATTTCTAACCTTCTCCTAATATCAATAACGTAAAGAAACTGTACATACTTATACAGTCTAAGTTTGAAGAAAGCTCCAGTTAATGGAAAAGGTTCAGCCTAGCCAGGCAAGAAATAAACACATCAAGATATTACCTTGGTATTTTGAAGAGTGCCCTCATAGGGTGCAAATCAGCAAGTGGTGGATCTCCATCTCCCAACTCTATTGCAGTAATACCTAGTGACCATGCATCACATCTGGCATCATAGGAGCTGTCTAGTTGCTGCTCACAGGCAATCACCTGTTAAACGGAAAGACTTGGTTGGTAACAGGACAGCCAAATGTCTGAATTTAAGAGCACACCTGCAGTTGGGGTAAGCTCTTCTAGGATGAAGATATTGGGTGAAATAAACAGAACTGCACACATATAGGAAGTTATAGCATCCTGCTGCTGAAACAGCAATGCTTAAACTAGAGAAAACAGGTCTTTTGTGAACACCAGTCTGTTATCTGATCAGATGTCCTCTGATCTGACCAAAGAGGGCGAATCCTTGGCTAATTCAGTTGAAGGTGGAAAACTGCACCCACGTCTGAAGGCCATGGCAATCCTAAATCTCTTTTCTGTGGATTATTCGTGAAAAAGAACTAATGGAGTTCCACTGCTCTGTCTATAAGTAAAACAAGCAGGAAAGTAGGAGTTGAATTCGCTATCTCCCATTGGGTTCTTATTCAGCCAATTCAGACAATTTAAAGATGAAGCTAATTTGTCAAGAACGTAGTTGCCACTGGATTACAGCCAAAGTATTTAATTTCATATACATTTTAGTTCTTTCACAATGCCAGATTGAAATTATCCAGCTGAATTTAGAATTTTTCATCCCATTACCTACAGTTCTAGACCAATGTGTATAAATAGAGCATGTTTACAAACATACATGCATATAGACAGAGTAATTTCATGTGCTACAAATAGATGTATATGTACATGTGCATGCGTTTGTGTGCACACAAATAGTGTAAGTACACAGGTTTCTCTATAACTAAATATTTTTTCCTGCTCTGCTTAAAACATGTATTTATATTTTTTAGTTTCAGGCTGTAAAAATCTCCAAAGATACATAATACATCCTACTCAAAATAACCTCTTTCCTTTCTTGCTGTCAGCTAAAAATACGTTGTTAAAAACCGTCCAGGTGTAGAAATTCAAAAGTAAAAGCTATAATATAACACAGAACCACCCTGGGCTCCTTCCATCCATGGGGAGATAAGATGCCTGGCATAGATTGGGAACTTGGAAGGTTGGAAAAGATCAGTGATAATATTCTATCCTCTTTAACATTTTAGAAAACAATTCAACTTCTTACTCCCTTGCTCTAAGCTTGCAATTTCAAAACTAAACACCATTTTAACTTACTCCTTGCAAACATTTAAGAAAATAGGTTTAAAATACTTCTTCACCAAATGAAATAGCAATGTCCTTTGAAAGGACTGGTGGTCAGGAAGAAAGAGAGAGAACAGAAATGCAAAATGTGGCAGCTTGAATACCACTGACAAAATGTTTTGAAACTTGAATCTAACCTCTGGAGCCATCCAGAATGGGGTGCCCACGGAGGTGTTCCGGCGGAGACGCGTGCTGGTCAGCTGAGCAGACACACCTGGAAGAATGAAGGGAAGCTATCATCAGAGCAACTGCTATTTCCATTTGAGATAGTTCCTCTGAATGGTGCCATCCTGGTCTTGTCTTGTCACGTTATGACCTCCTTTGCAGGTGAATCTCAATTATATCTTTCCAGTTCTCTGCTACAGGCCCAATCCTCAAAGGTATTGAGCACTTCAGCTCAGGTTCTGTGCATCCTTTGATTCCAGTGACTTCAGTAGGACTGAGATTTAGTCCCAAATGAGCGTTTCATTAGTAATCCGACTCCACATATTTTGACTGGCTAATTACAGTTTTTCTATATCATGTTTTAGGAGAACAGTAAAGCATTTCAGAAGGTTAAAGAAAAAAAAAAAGTACTCTACGTTCCACTGTTTCTTTTTTACTTTTAATTCTCAGTACTGACACTAGACCTCTGTTTCATTATTTATATATTTCAGGTTAAGCGCTATAAAATATACTTATCTGTATTTCTTAGCTGTTCTGCCGTAAAGAAGAAAATGGTGAAACATCAAAAATGCTTACCACAACAGAAGTCTCCTCATTCTCAAAGCAACCTCAAATGCCTGCAAATCAGCTTTGCAACATGAGCTGTAGTTTAAGGAATTAACTATTTCAGGCCAAGAGTTGGAAAGTGAATTCTGAAATCAAAAGTTTCCTTTTGATTTTAGATTAAAAGACACATTGAAATATTAGAAATTCTAGTGGGCTACAGTGAACTTCTGATCTGGCTGCCAATTTCCTGACTTAAAAAATAAGGGTGGTATTGGTTGTAAATACCTCTAGTGTGTATAAAGGCGAGAGTACAACTTGTGGAGAAAACTAGCCCTTCAGCTAGTAAGTCCCGAACTACCACGGATTTATGAGTCATAGCCAACTGTGAGGTCCACTAGAGGCGTATTCTGAAGTGCCAATACCAAGGGTGGTACAAAAGGTGCTGATTTCTACTCTTGTTCCAACCTTATTCTGACTGACATTGAAGCTCATTTATTTTGCCTTCATACATAAGCTTATTTTGTTTTTTTTTTTAGAAAATAAAAAGCTTCAGTTTCACTCTGAGTGCCATTTCATTATCTGAAATGTGAAGCTTCAGTGAGCACCACTGGACAGTTTCAACTCTTTGTATTCTCTGGTTTGAATATGCTTACCTTCCTGAAAACCCTTCAGGTGTTTCATAATGGGACCAATTCACAGCAACTGCCCAGTGGAAATACTCTCACTAAACCTCTGTCTGGATAGAATTGGATTTCCCCCCGGGGAAACGGAGGTGAGAAACCACAGAGGGCTTGATCTGCTTTTTGCTCTAAAGCTAAGTGTTCAGCTCTGATCCACAAATTATTTGCATTTGTCCATCACAGAAATGTACATAACTGATGAAAATAAGGCAGCAAGATCTTGACTTCTAAATCAGCCTGTTCCTTTGAGACAAACATAACCATTGCCCTTGGGGCTGCCTCCCTCTATTTTACTCCATGCTTGCGAAAGTTGAATCTCTTCCTCTCTCCACGCTTGTAGAAAGTCCAATACAGTGTTTGCACCACAGAAAGCAGGAAAACGTGAGGCTAAGCACAAAGTCCATCAACCCTGCTTCAAGCTCAGCCAAGAAGGGGCTTTGGTTTTGCTACATCAAGGAGTTGTCTGATGTTCTAGCTCACAGCCTCTGTGGCTTTTCCCAGCCCTCAGCAAAATCCATCATTCAGAAATCAAAGAATAAGCATGCATCACCATGGGTCTGTCACTGCTGGAGTGATACAAAAGGACATTATTATGTGATCCTTGGTTTTGGAGGGAGAGGAGGCTACTCTCTCCTTCTAGATGTTGTGGGAGTCTCCTCTGCTAAGCTCTTTTTTGTAGTCTTGGAACAGGAGCTGGGATTTAGATCTGCAGGCAAAGGCAGACACTAACTGAATTTTTATTATTCCAGTGTCAGATTTTATAAATAATCATAACTTTCTGTGGAGATAAGGAGCAAAATATAAAAGGAACATTAATGTGCACATTCTTCTCTATGCATGTTTATTTTCTCTTTGAACTGTAATTATTAAATAAACTGAAGGATTTTTTCCTTGCTGCCCTCCCCCCATTTTTTTTTCTTCAGTAAAAAGCTGAGTTAATTTGTTCACCACTGCTTTCTTTAGGCTTTTTTTTCTTTTTTCTTTTTTTTTTTTTTTTTTGGGG
>VXAL01017693.1:17170-30566 GCA_013399475.1 Chauna torquata | reverse complement strand
TTTTTTGTGGGCTCTTTTTTTCTGTTTGTTTGTTTGTTTTTATCCTTTCGCTCTTAGCAGGAAAGTGGCATTTCAGATTATGGAGTGTAGGTCTTATGACAAATGATATTTCCTTGGGCTTTTTCTGTGTATAGGGGAAAGATGATGTAATTCCACACTTAGTAACATTTCTTCCAGCATTTCAGTAACCAGTCAAGCATATAGCTGGCCAGCTTTTTTTAACTTACTTTTTTACATTTTCTAACAATAACATCTTGCTCCTCCTCCATCTCCTTTATTACCGCTTTGTTGCAAAAGGAGTCAAATATTCTCCTAAGGAAATTTAAAAATACATCACAAAGCACTGTTTTATTACATACAAATTGTAAATCTTATGCAACTGAACTGCTTAATAAGAAAGTGCATTAATAGTACCAATGCACATTAGAGTATCTCTTCTAATGTTCAAAAGAAAATAACGTGCATATAGCTGGAAAAGGTATACTTTTTATTTTATTTGCTTAATTCAGGCATTAGTTTACTAATAAAAAAAATGGAAATTAGCAAATTTACACCTTGAGCATTATATAAGCTTTTCATTGCAAAAACTGGCATATTGGAATAACACTGAAAATAAAGCCACCTACTTATGACCTTAGCGTTCAATAAAGGAAAAATGGGGCAGAAATGAGCTCCCTATTATTAGGACAGATTTGTCTTATAGTTGCACCAATCTGAGAAGACACTGTTCTAATCTAAATCGGGAGGCTGTACAACACATTTTATGATTATGCTCTGTGACAGAAGTACGCACATTGTACTGGTTGATGTTAATGGGGGAATTGCGAGCCCCAGCAAATTCTACTAAATTGACATTTTCCACAGCAGGGAGACTGCATTTCCTACATGCTAGCCACTGTATCCATATATCAAAACACACATGCCACCTCTAAGGGCTTACAGGCTACGTACCTCACTGCATTTGGCTATCCTTCCATAACCCTTTTTCATTTGTGCCCTCAGTGTCCGTTCCCCTCTCAAAGCATCCCCTTTGTGACCTTTTCCTCCTGAAAAGGCTTGTGAACCAAATCCTTCTTCTTGTCCTTCTTGAAGACAGAAGCGACAACAGGTTTCTTCCAGTCCTCACGAACCTTCCCTGATCTCCAAGACCTTTCAAAGATTATCACGAGTGGCCTTGCAGTGACATCGGCCGGCTCCCTCAGCATTCATGGGTGCATCCCTCCAGGTTCCATGGACTTGTGTATGTCTAATTTGTTTAAATGCTCTCTAACCTGATCTTCCTCTACCAAGGGTAAATTTTCCTTGCTCCAGACTTTCCCAGTGTTCTCAGGGACCTGGGATTCCTGAAGGCCGGTCTCACAAGTAAAGACCATGGCAAAGACAACACTGAGTGCCTCAGCCTTTTCCAAGTCCTTTGTCACCACATCCCCTGTCTTTATGTATTGCCTTAATATATATAGTGTCTTAACGATGAAACAGATTACCAAGACAAGGGCAACTGGAAAGATAAACTTTTCCAAACACTCAGGAAAACACACATTCCAGATGCAAATCTTGAACTGAAATAGGGCATGTCCAAAAGCTAACCAAACAGCTCTTTACAACTCCATAAACATCAAAAGCTTAGTATCCAAGAAGACCATGTATATGAACCGCCAAGGAGATGAAAAATCGGTGGTGTTTAATATAAAACTAAGAAGCATGGAGTAAATGGGGGATAAAAAACAATGAATATATACTATAAAATAAAAAAAAAAGGTGATGTACATGGAAAACTAAAGGAATCAGAGTCCACTGGCTTTCACAGTAAATTCACCACATGGATTAGAGAAAAAGAAAAGGCACTTTTAAGCATATATAGAACAAAATGAAAATCCCAAATCAGATACAGAATCGTTACAGGGTACACACAGGTGATAAAACCGCAAACAGTGACCTAAAAAAAGCAGAACATTCACCACATCTGTGAGATGTATACTCTTTTATAAACGAAAAGTTTTAATATAGCTTCTTTAAGAAATCTGAGAACTTTCATATTACGGGAGACTGGGCAGGATGGTGTGGCAGCATACCCTAGCTTCCCCCAGCCTGCAATTCTGACTGCATCCTTTCTCCAAGGCCCCAGGTAGAGAAGGTGACCACAGGCTGCCCTCCACATGCTCCTGACAGTTCAGTTCGGCATGAGGCCAATGATACTAATCAAATCTCATGCTTTAGGGCTTCAGCTGGTTTCCTGAAAGAGATGTGCAGGAACAGTTGTTTTCCTGATGCGCAATCGGCCGGGTGTATTTAGACAGCAGAACTAGTCTTCTCTGGAGCCTTAGGGATTTGTGCAGCTACACACAATCTGGTGCAGTATGCTGATGAGGAAAGTCCTTCTTCTTAGATGTTGCTTTCCTTACGTATTTGGATTCAAACTGACTGCCACTTCTGAGACCCGAAAAGGATTTTTACTCTATGACTGGAAAAAAGCAGGAGATCTTCTCCTTGTTATATTACTTGGTTTACCTGTTAAGATTATCTGGGTTACTAGCAATACCCATGCTGATGGGCAGAATATTTAAAATACCTAAGGACAAAAATAATTCAGTACAAATGGAGTCATTGGGTTCAACTTTCAGGTAAAAATGAATTGGTTTTAGTACATAGCAGGTGAGACGAGGGTTTCTTATCCTTATACACTATGAAACAAAGGGAGGTCCCAGAAAAAGCCCCAAGATTCTGGGAAGCAGATGGTGTTGAACAAATACCATGTAAAACGCATAGGCCATAATGAACAGGTAAGTAAATGGAAAGACTGCTCACACTGAGAAGCACTTACGGAGCAGAAATAAAATGAGGTATAAAAGACTTAAGAATTTTGAAGCACATAAAGAAAGGTCAGACGTACTTCTAGCAACCAGCTCTTGAATTACAGCAAGGACTAGAGGTTACAGGGCTATTGTAGACAATTCTTTGCAATTCCATTTCTGTCAAAGCATTTAATTTTGCACACAAGAACTGAATAACAAAGTGTTCAAAGCTCAGAGTTAAAATCCTTTTGGCCAAAAGTCAGAGAGAGGTTCAATGAATTCTAGAACTGTCTTACCTAAAACAAAGGAGTGTTGCAGCCTACTTTCTAGCCAGACCTTCTTGCCATCCTCACATGCAAAATGGTCTGGGCTGACAGGGTAAAGGGTTCAAGACATGAGTATTTTGTGACCCTTGAGGAAACCAAAAGGAAGTGTTTGCTGGCCAGAAAGAGCTATTTTCTTGCTTCATGTGTCTCTGGCATTTGACACCAGCATTCTGTATCAAGCTTCTTGAATGTTTAAGCCATCAGTGACATCTTTAATAAAATTAGTAGAAAAAAAAAATAATAAAAGACCAAGTGAACAGCTTATCCTGGATACAGCATTTGGCCACATGATTTCTTTTTGGTTTACTGGACAGCACAAAGGTTTTCATTCACACGTGGCCCATAAAATAAGTTTTTAAAGACTAAGCCTCCAACAAAGGATTAAACATTCAACAAAGAAAATGTTCCACAGCTCAAGTCAATGCAATCCATCTGATCCCTGCTAACCTTCGTTTGAAAAATTCAGAATTATTACTTTGATTGGGTTCAAAACAGTTTGACAAGCTGCTCATGAAGAAAGCTTTCTTCAAAGTTTTTCACTCTTATTGGCTTTTGTCATAGTCACCTAGTAAATGCTTTTTAGAAGTAACATGTGAATGCCATGCTATATGGTATGCAGAAATGACTACACCATAATAGCCTGGTTTTGATCTGAATCAGTGAGGCAGACAGCTCTATTATGGATGTATGCTAGAATGACTAAGGCAAACACAAGTCTTGCTATGACTCACTGCTTAAAGTAAGCTAAAGGCAGTTTTTCTTTTTTTTTTGGATACTTTCAAATGAAATTATTTTAATTAATTGTTTCATTTTTGCAGAATGATTCATACGGCATTTATAGTTAAAGCAGGGCAAGAAGAAGGAGACACAATAGGGTATTCTGTCTACTCCAGATCAAGCAATCTACAGAAGTTTGGAAAACTACTCAAAGTCATGCTGAGCTCCTCTTTAATGTCAGCAGGACATGCCAAGCTGGAAATCATGATAATATATTAACTAGGACAGAGATTAAACCTTCCTTTCCCCAAATGCCCCAATACTCCAACTTGGATCACTCATAACTGACTTTTCGACCTATTCATTGAGCACACGGTGGTTCTCAACTTGCAATCCATTGCAGCCTGACCTGTACTGCACGCATTTGCAGCCCAGTGCTGTGAGTCTTCTCTCCCTCTGCAATGCCATGTGTCACACAAGGCTTACCAGATCGGTCTGTGAGCCGCCAACAAACTGCATCTACCAAGCCTGATCATGGTAGGGAGAGGCCACAGCACTATGTCATAGCAAGGGAATGCAAGAGTTGGTGAGGTGTCACGATGCAAGCAAGGCTCAGTGTTGTGGTTCCCTCCCCAGCCTCTGACCCAGGATTTCAGATGCTTTCCCCACAGCACCAGCAGACCTCCCTCGTGCATCAGCAAGCCAGGAGAGGCAAGTAATTAAGCAGATGGAACCATTAACATGGAGTCTTACCATGGGCTCATTAATTACTTTGAGATTGGCCCTATGATTTTGGACACGCTCTATAGTGTAACTGATTTTACTATTTTTGCTTTGTCATCATAGCAGCTGCTGGCTCATCTACACTCCACAAACTTAACCTGTTTAATACAGTCACTGAATTTTGTATTTCTGTATCAGAACAGGTGTATTTATCATGCAACAAAATATAACAAAAACACTTATGCAGTCTAACATACATTGATCACTTGTTACTGATCACTAATAGTAGTAAAGCATTAGCAATATTTCATAATCTGCAAGGAAGAAGTAGCACACCACTACTGAGTCGTAACAGAGGATGCTGGNTTAATTTATGAACTAAACTGAATTATGAAATAAACTGAATACCTTCTTTTAGTATTACCTGAATGAAATTATGTATGTGTTTTAAAGCAAAAAGAGTTAATAAAAAACACAGTACCAAAAAGACAGTGTCTTACATTTGGCTTGTTTCACAGAACTGCAATTTTGAAGAGTAAGAAGGCCATCCAGAAATGGCCTCAGATTTACTCAGCTTCAGATTTTCTTGGCTCTTATCTTTGGATGACTTCAAATGCCTTTAAAAGAAGAATGGTCATTCTCCCCTCAGCAAAATAATAACCCTATTGCCTTTCAAGCACAAAAGCTGACCTCTGTTTATCTGCAGTTTCCAAATTACATGGAAGAAATAGTTCAAGTATTAATCGAAGTAATGTCAGTTTTCAATATGTCTAAATAAAGTAATACAGTATTCTTTTCCCATATCCACTTTTTCCCCAATGAGTCATGCTGCAGTTAAACCTACTGTTAGGCTAATCTGTTAGGCTACCATACATCCATGATAAAACCATGTCAGCACAGTGTAATATCTGAAACTGCATTTGGAATGCCAAGACAGTATTCACACACAACTTTTAAATGCAAAACTTCTAACATTTGAAATAGTTTTGAAGGAAAAGCAGAAAAACGCAAACTAAGCATGTCTGAAGTACAAAAATCACCTTCATTATAGATATACTCCATTAATGTTACAATACATGTTTTAATTATGCAAATTGCAATCTCTTTATCCACAGTCCCAAAGGAACCCTTGAAGTCATTATTCTATTAATTGCATGCAGAACAGTTTGTAATTTTCCACCATCTGCCAGCAGCAGTGAGACTGCATTACCTTCTTTCCATGTCTTCCACTGGAACCTGCTTTACCTCTAGTAAACTTTGGAACTTCCCTATGTATTGCTTATCCAGAGACTTCAGTGATGGAGATTTTTAGATACCGTTAATGAAATGCCTAAGAAACTGAAGATGGAGAGTGCCAATCCTTTTTGATTCTCCCTTTCCTCATTGACAGTACTAGGTGAACTGGGGGAGTCATGGAATATCTTGTAGTTAGAAGTAGGCTTAAATTCCATAGGACAAGATTTAATGAGTCCTCCAACATTTTATTTTTATTATGGGAACATGGATATGTCTAATATTCATCTAAACATCTGGCTTTTTTTTTTCTCCACTTTCTCTTTTTCAATGACCTTTCATAATAACGACTTCAACAGTCTAATTAAATGTGGTATGAAAGCATGTTCTCATCTGATACATGGACAGACATGGTTTTCAGCAAGGAACAGCAGTGCTGAAAAACTAAGTGGTAGAGTACAACTTATACATTCTTTTCTGGCCATTTCCAAGGCAACAGCTGCTCATTCTGAGATACTTCTAGTCTGTGATAGCAGGCTTCAGCAGTCCCAGAGAAGTATAAGCTACTTGTGCTCTTGTTCAAGACTATCAGGCTGCAAGGTCAACCCTCAAATACACAGCCAAAGAGGAATTTTCCATCAGCATTACACTATCCTCTTTTTAGCTGAAAGAATCACTTGCCACATGACTTAGATGTTTCAACACTTCTAGGTTCTAGAATGGTTCTTTCCTCACACATGATTCCCCACACAGCAGCAACCTGTCTAACTTGCTGACAGAGAGTTGTGACCTCTAGGATCCTCTTCTTTCAAAAACATATAAGCATGAAAATCTCTGGCTTTTAAGCTCCCAGGCTCACTGGGATGGCAGGGGATTTCAGAAACACATCAAATCTTTGAAAATTAAATGTTACCTGGGCTTTCTGAGAACAAAGTTAAAATAATAACTAATAATAATACAGCTAAGTTTATTTTCTCCCATTTTGGAACAGCACATTATTTGACATTTAAGAATTTCCAGAGAAACAGGAATTTTGTCTTAGAATAATGTTATTTAATACATGAAAGGTCCTGTGCAGCATCCTGATTTCAAGAAAAAAAATTGAATTGAGAGGGACTATTCAAAGAAGCAAGTATTTGTCAGCATAAGCAGATGTTATACACTCAGCTGTCTATGAAAGTGGTCACACATTGTAAGATGCAGATGAATACATGAATTTTTATTACAGATGAGGTGTGCTATGCATGCAAGTCACTTCAGGCAAGTGACTTTTACTGAAAGATATTTAGGCAGTAAAAGCTGCAGATAGATTTGTCACAAGACTTTCAAAGGGTATCTAGCATTTAATTCATTTGGATTTATGTGTTAGAAGTTTTTGAAAATTTTATTAAGTGCTTATCTGCATCTTTACTGGCTAAAATTTCTTTTGAAATCTGGATCTTTAACATAAAGAATCAACTGCAAACAACCAGAAATCTGAGAAACATATATAAAGGACTTCTAAAAAAGTGAGAACAAAAATATTTCCTTCACAGAAAACTAATGAGCAGGTGTGAGTATAATTAATAATATTTATAAAAAGGGGATTTGCTTCAAATCTTGCCTGTCTCCAACTCCTTTTGTTTAATTATAGCTTCCATCCTTTAAAGTGCTGCAGGGCATTTATTTTAATGTATTTTTCTGTGAAGTCTCTATCCTATAATGAAAACATAGCAGTTACATTTGAAAAAAGTTCATTTATCTATTATTTGTATCGATGCAGCAGAGGGAAAATTGGAGCATAATTGTTGTGATTCTCAGGTGCAACATCCCTCCCCAAAGGTTTTGCTCCAGAACAGCTAAACAGCTAATTCCCACAGATGTTCAGATAGCAAAATTGCCTTCAGTCAACCTTCTTCTCTCATAGAGGAAAATACAGACTTTGTAATATATCTAGAAGTTTAATGAATTCACAGACTGAAACTATGATCAAGGGATCGGCTTAGTGTTGATCCCCTTGGGTACTTCTCATTATCTGTAGTCAAAAAGAATGATTTTGTTTATCTCTGCTGATTTAAGTTATCATACTGGATGGATGTGAGGGGAGAGGATGCTTCCCTGGTAACAGTATTGCAAACTTCTGGCTTGGACAATTTAAACTGAAACGTCTACCTGGTGGCTCCTTGATATGCAATTCATCTCCAGAAGCACTGATATGGAGATACTATAAACTCACTTACTTGATTTGATCGTTAATCCCTCAATTGCATTAAGGTGTTTCTGCGACATGAGAATATTACGGGGGTGAGTTCTATACAGATGAAGCAATATTGCAGAAGAATTTTGAGTGAAAGCAAAAATTTCACTCTTCAAAGCAATCTGGGTGAGGCACTGCCATGGTGTGTTTCAAAGTCTTTCTCATCTCATTAACTATCAATACCTCTATGAAAGACAAACAAACAGCTAAGACTGTTTTAAGTTTGCTGTTAAGACTGTTAATATTTTGGGAGAGCTTTTCCATTGACTTTCTGTATTACATCAAGCAACTCAGTTTCTCAGTGTTTTGGATCCTCAGTTTGTAGCTGGAAATTATAGTAATTTAATTCCTTGCATAGTTGTGAAGGCCCTCTATTATAGACTGTGCAGTGTTCAGAAACCATGGTCACTGCATACATGCCTATGACACAACAACCATAAGGCAATGTGTATAAATTATGTCACAAAATGAAGCTTCTAGAAAGTCTGTAGTGCTGTGCAAGAAAGGACTCACAATGGTGGTACACTACGAAAGCAAAGTTCAAGGAGTACAAAAAGAAGAAAGAAAAGAAAAGCCATTCTCAAAGGTGACAATTCATTGTAAGTTAACTGTTTTTTTCACTTGTGACTCTTAAAAGCTCCTAATAGTACTTCAGAAAGAAAATGTGACACAGTGACACTAGTTCAATATGACCACTCAACACATACAGATGGAGAACATGTCCTTTTTGGTATCGTGCTCCATAAGGCACTTCACAGGTCAATTTATCAGATATAGGTTTTATGCACCTGTTTAAATACAAACCAGCATAAGGAGTATTAGGGGAAGAGAGCAAAGGGTTTTTCAGGATCATCTCATCATCAACCAGCATGTAGGAGAATGGTGCAGCCAGAATTATCTTGGGAAGGTCTCGCTTCCTCTGTCAAGTGTGCTTCCTGGTTAAAGCAGTCCTTAATCCACTCTCTCTACTCCTTTCTACACAATGGAAAAGCTGTGTGCATGCTAGAAAATGCTAGAAAGGGCCATGTGGTTTTTTTGTTTATTTGGCCCCATGTAATAATCGGCTCAACCTAAAACAAAAATTTTGTTTCCACTGAGTACCTACTGGGAGTGAAAGAAAGAGATAGCATCCATGCGTCTGTATCATTATGTAGCCTGTAGATTCACAGGCTTATTTAGTGTAAAAAAAAAAAAAAGGTGGCAGTAAGTTTCAGTCCTTGATCCAATAAATGTTTTTGTGCAACAGTCTGTAGCTGTGTCAACGTGAGAGATTTTGATCAAATCACATTCCTCGCTAAAAAATACTCTTAAAATCTGATTAATGTGGGTTTAAATCCTCTTAAGTAGAAGACACAAGTCTCCCAAATCCCAGCTGAATACCTTAAACATCAGCCTGAAGGGTGAATGGTCTTCCCTGATGGTTTTGTGAAGACTGCATAATTTTTTCCCATTTGAAAATACTCATTATTGGCTTCAGATTGGCTTTAGGAAAAAAAAAAAAAAGCCTGGAGAAAGTTTCTACTAATTCCTAAATTAGGATGCAGTTCCTATATTCCCTTGGAAGGACTATTGGCCCCTATTCAACCCACATAAATATGTGTGGACATATGCTTGTTTCTTGCACACATTCTCATCTATATTTTGGCATCACAGTTTTTCCCTCAAGATTTTAAGATTATTTTTCAATTATAGCCCTAGCAGTAGATTGCAGTAACTGGGGAATAAAAAATTAAGATCCTTACCCCTACAGCTTGTACATTTTGACATCTGCATAACTGAATTAATTTTCAGAAGCATTGATCCTCTAAAGCTCTAATTGCCTTTAGCACCTTAAAAAAACAGTATTCATGACACATTAAAAACCTGTGGGCAAAAATATTGATTTTGCCTCACATTTAACTTCCAGACAATCAGAAAATACTAGTAAGTGTATGGTAAATAATTTAGGAGATCTGGAGGCTTTGCAACTGAAAATTTTATCTGAAGAATAAAAAAATGAACAGAAATACATAAATTTTCAGAATTACTAACCGTAATAGTTGCGGGGTTTTTGTGTGTGAAGTAGGAGAGTTGTACAAATACAATCTACTGGCAGGAAGACACCAGACTAATGAGAGTTAAAATACCATGATTTGTCTAAACAGTTGTTATGTAACAATTGAATAAATCTCATTAACAAGATAGGAGGGTAAAGGAAAATGAAGATTTTCCATCTTCTGAATGGAATAATGATATTTACAAATGGCTGCTGTGCCATGAAGTAGTGACCTATAAAGTAAATTTAATCATTAGAAGGCAGTGTGCTACCAGAGAATAACAGTTCATAATAACAAGCATTGCAAATTTTCATATCCTCCTTAAATAAAACAACAGTCAATAAACTTTTAAGGCAAATAAATCATTGTGGTATGGCTGATATATAGCAGGTTGCATCACTTACCTGTGTCACTGCTTCTTGCCTTCTGGTGGCGAAGCCAGATGACAGACAGCATTCAAGAATCATTTAAGATCTAATGGACTTGAGCAGAACCTTTTAAATGATGTCTTAGGTTTAAACTTGCCAAACACTAATCTGTTACTCTTCACAGAATTTGGAAAGTGGGAATTCCCTACTTAATATAGCTTCCTTTGATGCCTTCAGGTGGTATCTCATTTCATTTCAAATCAAATGAATGAAGTATATGTGACTGAGATGGAGCTCTCCCACTCTTCAAAATTTCTGGTAAGTTTTAAGCGCTCTCAGATACAAAATAAGGCTTTTGACTATCAGTTTCTAACTTCATTGAACCAGCACACAGTCCTGGAGGATCTAAACACTACCCTTATTTTGAACCCTATTAACTTGTTTTGCCACTTTACTTACTGTGTCTACCCTGAAGCATTTCGTGCTTACTAACACCATATAACTTACTCTGTAGCCATGCTATCTAAATGGCATTAGTAAAATGGCTGGAAAATTCAAAGTTGTAAAAACACTGAGTCTGTGAATATTTTATTTCTATCTAGTTAAAAAGTGACTTTGTTTATCCATGCAATTTTTAATGAAGAATTCAAAACCTTAATAAAAAGTTAATATAATTCATCTTTTCTGATTCGTTTCCTCTGTTTTCGATGCTTCAGACGTACGACATTAGTTGTACACATAAATAATGTAACATACCAAAATCCACAAGCTTGACTCCTCCTTCAGTGGTCAAAAGGATATTATTTCCCTTAATATCACGGTGGATGGTTTTGTTTTCATGCAAATGCTGAAGTCCCTGGAACGTGAGATGTAAACACAAACTTTTTACTAACAGCTCTGCGCTCTGTATTACATTTGCAGAAACAGAAAGTAGCAGATAAGTACGAGAAAACTAAAAAACATTTTTTTTTTAATCTAAAACCACAGAGATGTCATTCTTACTGGAAAAACTGCTGGTACACCATAAGGAACAGCTATTTTTTAATTGCTTAACTTTACATCGAACAGAAACTTTAAGATTATAGCAGAAAAAAAGCACTATAAATCTATGCTGTATATTTGACCTTTAGAGTATAAACTCAAAGAAAACTGCTAAAGCCTATCAATGATTCCATTACAGAAAGTTGAATTCCGGTTAAAAGACAATGAGAAAGAAATACACTTGATCTTGATTAGCCAAATTTTTTCTTGTGCAAGTGTTTGAATTCACTAGATCTGATGACCATTATGCTATAAAAAATACCTTGGAACCAGACATAGGAAGTTGAACAGTATTCTGGGTATATTTCTGCTATTTCTCAAAATAAAAGCAATTTTGATGCAGAACCGTATTCACTGAGGAAATAAATCTATGGTCAGAAATCAATTTCCATTCTCTTAATAATGAAACAAATGGATGAATTGTTCTTTACCTTGCTTGATCAAAAAGAACTGTCTGAACTACACATTACCTTGGTTTCATTAAACACTGCTATAACATGCTGTGTTAGTGGGGAGATGATCTTCATTCAAAGAAAAAAACATTTACTGAATATTGACTGTCCTTTCACTGAGAGCTTATCTTACCATCAGAGCTTCACGTAAGATGTAAGCAATTATAAGTTCATTCATCCTTTCACCTCTCTTCAGAAATCCTTTCACAAGATCAGTCACAGATCCACCATTGCAGAGCTGCAAAAGAAAATGGGAATGTAAAATGGAATTAAGAAGTATTGGAGCAGCCACCTGGTTTTATTTTACAGTAGTTTTCATATTTGTGCCTGAATGAGCTCCTTATTAAACTGGTAAACCACAAATACGTTCTTGCATCTACCATGTATACAAACAACAAAAACAGCAACTTATGCCAATTTTTTTCACTACTTTCTGCATGTAATTCTTCTTGCTCAAATGCAAGTACAGCAGTCTATTTCTTTGTTTTCCTATATAAATGTTTGCCTTTCACTGAAAAGGAAGGAGCTTAGAGAGCAATAAATTTGCTGTGAAAGCATGTTCTATGGGGCACGCTAATTGCTTCTTATATTCATCATGTGCAACTCACTAGCAATGCAGATTATTACAGCATCAATTCTCAGGTATAAAAGCTATGTACAATGTAAAACAGATTTAAGGTATCAGAAGGCAGGCAGCAAGTAAAATCCCCCAGCAGGAAAATATCCCAAGGTGAAAGCTGCCTTCTTTGCCAAGAGGCACTTAATTTGTAGTGCAGAAGGACGTTATACACAAGGGATGGGTTTCATGAAAGATGATGAAAGCACTGTGGAAAGAAATGTCTCGTCTCCCACTGAAACAAGGTGGGCCGTGGATGTAAGACAAATTATAGCCCTCGTAGCATCAGCCCTGTGTATTGGGTTTATGTGGTAAAGGTTTGGTAGCAGGGGGGCTACAGGGGTGGCTTCTGCGAGAAGATTCCAGAAGCTGCCCCATGTCAGGTAAGAGCCAGCTCCAGCTGGCTCCAAAAGGGCCCCGCCGCTGGCCAGACCTGAGCCAGTGAGCGGTGCTGGTTGTGCCTCTGGGAGAGTAGACTGAAGAAAGGGAAAAAACTGCTGTGCCACAGCAACTGGGAGAGAGAGGAGTGAGGAACAGCCCTGCAGACACCAAGGTCTGTGAAGAAGGAGGGCAGGAGGTGCTCCAGGCACCACAGCAGAAGTTCCCCTGCGGCCCGTGGGGAGGCCCATGGTGGAGCAGGCTGTCCCCCTGCAGCCCATGGGGTACCACATGGAGCACATCTCCATGCTGCAGCCCATGGAGGAGCCCACGGAGGAGCAGGTGGATGTGGCCTGAAGGAGGCTGCAGCCCATGGAGAGCCCCCCGGGAGCAGGCTGCGGGCCGGAGCTGCAGCCCGTGGAGAGGAGCCCACGCAGGAGCAGGAGGTCTGGTGGGAGCTGCCACCCGTGGGGGACCC
>VXAL01017693.1:613-17122 GCA_013399475.1 Chauna torquata | reverse complement strand
GGTGGAAGCGGGTGGTTGAGAGGGAAGGTGTTTGTAGTTTGCTTTTAGTTTCTCACTGCTCTAGTCTGCTAGTGATAGTAATAAATTATATTAATCTCCCTATGCTGAGTCTGTTTTGCCCATGACGGTAATTGGTGAGCAACCTTCTTGTCCTTATCCCAGCCCTTGAGCCCTTGTCCATCGTATTTTCTCCCCCTCATCTTCTGAGGAGGGGGAGTGAGAGAGCGGTTGCAGTGGAGTTCGGCTGCCCAGCTGGGTGAAACCACCACACGCTGTCAGCTCCTCGATGCAGACAGCCACAGCCTACTCTTGCCCCTGCTTAAGTTCCGGACAGACTCCAGCAAAACCTGTCCTTTTGCTTCTGCATACACAAGAAGCAGAGGTTTGACCTTGCCCTCTAGAAGGATTAGCAAGCACACATTACCAGCAGATGAGCTTAGACCTGCAACATTTCATATGCTCATTTTTACCACTACAAAATTTTGAGCAGGAAGAAGCAACAACATGACTTTTTTGACGGAGTCTCTAGCAGCTATGTACCTGCAAAGATGAAACCAGTACTTCAGCCCTTAAACTATCCATAATGACACCCATTCTGCATCACCTAACAATACTCATTGATTGAGGAGCCATTGCCTCTTTAAAGGAGTAGCTGATAAAACAGTGAAACAAATTGTAAGTTTTACGCTGTATCATCTAGTAGCTTTTTATAAGAAAATAAATACCTACGTAAGACATTTTACCAAGGAAGCACAAAATCGTAAATCCTTCTGACTGCAAATAGGGTAGTCTATTCAAATTGGTGGCATAATTTATCAATAAAACCTTTCAACTGCTGAGCTCTAGACATCGGACACTTTTATATTTGATTTTTAAAATCTGTTCTGCTATACCTGTACACTTTTTTCTGTGCGGCAACTACAAAAAGGACTTGTACCTTACAGCAAAAAACACTTTACAGCCCTTTGTACTCAAACATAACAATAATTTTCTGACTACTGTAGGAACCCCTGGGTTGCATTGAACTTGCACTGTGTGAACGCCTACACAAATAGCATTCAATACGTAAGTGCGGTTGCAAGATGTTCCCCCGTCAGGTCAATGACGGCTCTGGTCTGATAGATGCTGAGCTGTACGACAGCAGTCTTGGTACTCACTTAATCTCACCCTTAACTTCAGTGGAACAATACACATGCTTAGAGAAGAGAAAAACTCATGTGCTTAAATGATGAGATTAAGTGCTTTGCAGGATCAGGGTCAGCTTCCCAAGCAGGACTGAATTTACTGTCTTTAAGCCATGCTGGTCTGCCTTCTCCATTGCCTTTTTCTACTTACTTTTTTACACAATGCCATTGTCCTTCCAGAGTCTCTACTGTTTTAACTTTGCCACATCACCGACATATTTAATCGCACCTAATGGATGATGACAATTCCAGTTAAATCAATGCACTTGCATTTCAGGGCACTGACACTATCTGACAACTGGCAAAACAGTTGTGAAATAAATCACACAAATACAATAATATTCTTCGAATTACTTTTCTTCACTATCTAGCACTAAAATTTTGCTTCTTATTGATGGATCTTCTGTTTTGGTTACAGTACTGGATATGTTAGGCTTTCTGCTCAAGGTAAGGAAAACTAACCCAGAAAGGAATACATTCCTTCTGTAGGTGGGAGAAGAAAGAAACAATACCTCAGAAATCACCTTCCTACCTATTTAGGTAGCAAATCCAACGTTGAATTTAATTGCCTGGGAGAACAATGTTTATTTTTACTTCCTTAAACATGTTGCTTTAACTAATTTTTCTGCCACTCTTGTAAGATATAAGTACTTCTTAAGAGATAACTATCTGTATTATTAGATAAAAATGATATAAAATACCAGGTAGTAAGATACTAAAACTGTGGTAATTTCAAATCAAACCAAAACTAAACCTGGGTATTTAAAAGCTCAGCTGAGCAAGTCTTGAGCAGAAAAACAAAAGTTACCCACGTCACAGTGGGTGATCACATCTACAGTGACTCCCAAAGCAGAGCAGCAGTTAGGCAGAGGTCAGTTGAGGATCGCATAGATGCAGGTTCTGCCTCATAGACAGATGGCAAATTTTCTTTTGATTCTTTTGTCTCATAAAGTTGTACTCCCACTTACAGCAGATGATTTGTATTTTTCTGACCACTACCATAGGAGGATGAGGGAAAAAAAGCTAGGTAATAGAATGGAAGCAACTAAATGAAGGAAAAGGGATTATAAGAATATAAGCCACAATTAGAAAAGAAGATTATGGCAGACACAGCGTCTGTGTGCTCTGAGATGAGTCGGGTGGGAATGATGACGGCAAAGATGACATGGGTTAGCATTAACCTTGTTCTATTTTTCTACAGGCCACACAAGTCCTCGCAGGTAAAATGTTGCCTCTGGTCTCATTTCTTATTTGTACCCTCTATTTTCGCAGGTGAAGCTGCCACATGTCCCTATAAACATACATGTAACTGAAATTCAAACAGCAACTCTTCTTCCTAAGACTATCAGCTTATCATAAAACAGAGCAAAAAGTCCCTCTCATAATAAGCCAGGTTCTTCTCGTCCGTCTTGAACATAGAGGCTACAGAAAACTACATTACTACTGCCTAATGCAGTTCTGGACCATACCTCCAGGAACTTTATTTATTTATTATTATTATTATAATTTTANATATATATATATATATTTAAAACCACATTTTCTTAAATCATGCAATCCTTTAATGAGATTATGGGATAAATATTATTTAGTAGCACTGCCAGACTGTAAGTTTCCTGGGGTGCTGATAAATATTGCAGCTTATAATTATGATCTCTGCAGTTTCTTAGTATCATGCTGTCCATAGTAAAACCTATGTAACCTCCTACTAAAGTGTTTGAGTTTAACTAACTGCAATGCTTGCACAACAAGAAATCATGAAGGCAACAGGGATAAATTTTTAAAAACATCCTTCTTCTATCCAGTGAAACATCTAGAGAATAGAGGTGTTGGTAGCTATTTTGTTGCAAGCCAGCCCATCCTGCAATCATACACCCAAATAGTTTAGTCCATGTCATGACTCACATCGTTTGTTACAATCTCTTCGAAATACCTTGATGAGGGACACTACAAGCAGAAGCCAAGAAACATATGGAGAACTCAGGACACAGACATACAGAGAAAGTAGGCATCTATCTGACCTGTGCCTTGGGGCTGCTTTTAAAGGCTACCCTGAAGGCCAAAGTAATGACCAAACAGATACGAATGTCCTTCAATCTTGTTTGAGACATGGGCTCTTCTGGGAAGAGAGAGTAACGATTCTATTTCTCTCTCCCACACTCACACATTCTCTCTTGAAAGCACGGTCACATTTCTTGTGTATCATTTTTATAGGACCTATTTTAAGCAACTAGTAATCCCGGCAAGAGAACTGGGTATGGGAGAAGTGGTGGCATCTATTAGGTCAGGTTTTGCAGCACAAGTAGTAGAAAGTGTAATTTTAATTGACTTTCTCAGTCCAGTTCTCAGATATCATGTACTGGTACTTGAAATGCGTGCAAGAACAAAGTCAAGTGGGCCCTTCAGTTTGAACTGCTTTTAGAAAGTCTCTAAAGACTGCATTTTCCCAAGGAAGTGAAGAAAAAGATACTTTCCTTTTTTAGCACTTGAATACACTTAGTTTAAAGGGACAGGCTTTTAAAATGAGACACGGCAAGGGAAAATACTAGTGATTTTCCCACAGGGATACTATTTAGGAATGTCGTCTTGACAAATTTGTACATGAAAAATTTTCATCTATTTAATGTTAGTCACTTCTTCTATTGTTTCCTGGTGATTTACAAGTATTTTCTTTAAATCTTAGTATTTTCAGTGCGTGAATGGATAGAATGCAAATATTACCCACAAATGCAAGCAATTAAAGAGGGGTAAACTGAAATCTTTGGGCTACCTGAAAGAGAGTGGAGAAGACAGAGACAGATGATTCCCAGAGGTACACAGCAAAAGGACAAGAGGCAACAATCACCAGTTGCAAGATGGTAGATTCCTACTGGACACAAAGAAAACATTTTCCCACTGAAAGTGGTTAAGCTCTGGAAGACATTGGTCAGCAAGGTTGCATTATCTACACAAATGGAAAAGACCCGGTCATCTTTGAGCAGGGGGGTGGACTCAATAGCCTCCAAAGGTGCCTTTCAAGCTGTATTTTTTTATGATTAATGATATTTGGATTTAAAAGTATTCAGTCCCTAGTTTGGACATTCAGACAGACAGGGAAAAAGACTGAGGAATTCTTGCATTCGCAAACCAAATGATGGAAGAACTTGATAGAAGTCTTGATCCATCTGAAAATGTGCTTATGACTTCTACAGTGGTAACGAAGGGCTCCTCCCTTATGATTTTCTGGCACTCAAAAGGCAAAGACTCATACTGGGATGACACACAGTCCTCCACCCACCCATCTGCCATAACCCTGTGCTGCTGTAATTGAGCTATTAGTATGCAAAGCTATCTTCTGCAATAGATTTATAAAATAGCATGATTCTAACACATGAAATGTCAGTTAAAATTGCCATCACATAACAGTCATGCAGGTGTTCCTTATAAGTCTTACTCTTCATCTGGCCCAGGTGATATATTTCTCTGTGTTCAGCTCTTCTTGATTCTGAAGCCCACTGAACCGTGATTCACTTTTAAGAGAACTATTAGTTGCACTTTTGTTGGGACAATTACAGCCTTTAATCACTCAGCTGCTCCTGATTTATGCATCTGTGCTGTCAGGTGACATTTGCTTGCATCCTGCAGTTGTCAAGGCACTTTCATCTTATTTCAGCAGCTTGGATTCGAACAACTACAATTACTACTTTCCCCATTCTTACGGGCTGCACGGACATAACCCATGGCTGGGTAACACATCACATATGTACAACTTAAGGCATGCACAAATGATAGTTATGAAAAACTACTATTGTCCCACTTTGCTTTAACATCATCACACATGCGAATCCTAAAACCATCTCAGGCACTTCCCCCCCACCCCGTTCTCAGAATAGCTCAATAATCTCAACTGTTTCCCTGAGCATGCAGTGCAGCACTGCCAGCCCCTGAGCTGACTGTACCTTCCTTTTAGCACTGGCTGTATTAAGAACAAAAGACCCTGTTTTACTGCTGCTTTGTTGTCACAAAACTACAGAAACATGGAAGTAAAAGGGACTTTGAGAAATAATTTAGTCCACCGCATTTGCATTGTGTAGAGATCTAGTACCTCCAGGTGGTCCTTGACAGACACATGTCTAACCTATTCCTAAAAATCTCCCAGTGAGGGAGACTCCAATTTAAGTAGCCCATGTATTTCACTAGTCCTACAGTCAGAACATTCTTCCTACTATCCAACCCAAATATTCTTTGCTGCCATGAAAATTGCTTTATTTTTACCCTTCGCTGCAGTAGTCCTTGAAAATAAATGATTGTTATTCTCTATTTAACATCATCTCTGACTACTATCACGACATGTCATTTTTCCCTTTTGTGGGCTGGAAAAGTTAGTTATTGTAACCTTTTGAAATAATCTGTTTTCTAAACCTAAGCTGCCTGCAATTTGCTACTGATGTTTGTGAAACATTATGCCCCAAACTGAACACAGTATTTCTTTGGATGTCTCAGCTGAGAAAAGCTGAACAGAACAGAAAAATCTGCACTTTGCAGAGAACCCCTTTCTGTAGTCCCATTGCCTAGTCAGATATATTCCATTTCTTCTTCCTACAGACAGCAGTACTTTGCATATGTCCACTGCATTTTATCCTGTGATTCCAGAAAGTTCCTCAGTATGTCACAACTGTGAATCTGACACTATTCTCCAACGCTCCTGTAATTCAACTAGGCGTCCATTTCAGACTTCTTATGTGGACTTTTTCATCGCCTAAGTTACTAATGAACAGAAACAGGCCAAAAGCAGATGCCCACTTATGGTTCTCCCAGCCCAAAAGTGAACTACTTGTCACTGTTCTCTGAGCACAGTTTTATG
Source organism: Chauna torquata (assembly GCA_013399475.1). Classification (NCBI taxonomy): domain Eukaryota; kingdom Metazoa; phylum Chordata; class Aves; order Anseriformes; family Anhimidae; genus Chauna; species Chauna torquata. The sequence continues at coordinate 11,095 of VXAL01017693.1, read as the reverse complement.
AAAATAAGGTTATCTGCTTTATTGTTTACGTGAAGTTTCTGCGGTTTCCGTGTTTTCCTCACAAGAATGTTACAAGGAACCACAACAAACCCTTACAAATGACACAATGAGATCTATTGCTTTCCCCTTATAACACCAGTTATCCCGTTAGAGAAGAGATCTTATTAATATGAATTGTTTTGGCCCAATTCAAGTTGACCACTTTTATCATAATACTGGGTTCTAGGTATTTCTGCACTGGTTTCTATTAATTGGTTCTGGAATCATTCTGGGTAACGAAGTTAAACAGACTGCTCTGTATCTCCCTAGGTCATTACTTTTCTCACTTTGTAAATGCATATTAAATGTTCTTGTATCTCACTTCTGTCTCTTCTTAGTAATACAATGTTGTCTTTACTATGCCACATGAATCTTTCTGAGTTTATACTTAAATGCTTATACCTTAGTTGTGCATTTTTGTTTCTCTTTTATGAAGGCATTCTGAAAGATTAAAAGAAACAAACCCTGATGAATTTTTACTGGTCTCTTATTGTGCTTGTATCTTTTGTCCACATCAGCTAATTTGCTATTGTGCATTCCTTCATTTTTACACTATTTTCCTAAGCACAGCTACCTACCAGTTCCCCAAGCTGGGTGAAGTATACTTTTCTAAAGCCTATTATCCTTACTCCACTGCTCCACCAACCCTCCTTTCCTCAGGAAAGTGAACACAATAATTCTGGGGTCTTTTTCACTCAAATTTCCTTTCATCTCCAACTTTTTGAAACAGAACTTCTCTATTAGAAAATCAACCTGATACAGCCATTTTGGTAGTCGCTTTCTTTGCCTTCTGTCTCCAAGCAATTGATGGACTGCATGTCTCACAACATTGGCTGTCAAATAGTCAGTTGTGACCAGATTAAATCCTGTTCTCCACCTACAGTGTGACATGTCTCTGCAACTGTCTACAGCCAAAGAGCACATCCCACTGACAGCATCTCATGTCAACCACAAATACTTAAAGGCCTTTGTGAAGACTTACAGAACCAAATCAGTTTCTTCAATGGGCCAAGTGGTTTAACATGCAGCTCCTGTCTGTAGACCGTATTCTTAATTTCACATCAAATGGAGGAAAGATGTGCACCGTGACTCCTGTTTTTTCCTAACGACGGTACAAGATAACCCATAATCAAAAGAAACCATACCAATGCTCTGGGCTTTTAGGTAAAGCTGATTGCTTTCAATTCAGTATGAATGAAACATATCACTGAAACAGACATCTTTCCTGAGTTATTTAGCTTCAGTTATCAAAGTTCATGTGCTATTTATGATTTTGCTCTTTTACATCATCTAAAACCTCCAGGGCTGTTAGTCACTGCCTCATGGGTGTTTGTTTGTTGCTTCTGATTTCTTCACTTTCAGTTTGGCTTTTAACTTTTTGTTTTCTTTTTCAAGTTCATGTTGTGACAACACCCAGAGGAAAAGTTTGCCTATTCTATCTCATGCAATGGTGGCCTTCAGTCTCTTCTTTTTCTCAGTCAGAAGATAGATATCTCCACCTCACACTGCAGCCAAAACAGAAAAGGCCACATCTATGCCAATATTGAGTTTCCCTATATACAAAAGCTTGCGGCTTTTAAAATGCAGTATTTCATGATACCACTTTTCAAGCTGTGGAAACACCAGAAGCTTCTTATTTTAGTGACGGTTCTCAGAGTTCATTTGTACTTTTGGACTGTATAAAGTCATCCAAACATAACACTAGGATCTCAGTGTACACAAGAAACCTATTTCCCACCTCATTTCCATTATTCAAAATATGCTCTACTTTTGAAAGCTCTTCTTTCACATTTGAACTCAGCGTAATTCAATGAAGCCACCAGGCTTTACATACCCAAGAAAAAAAGAAAAGTAATCCCCTCAGAGGAGGATTTTGTTTTCTAAAACTTTTGTAATATTGTTTTGTCTCTAACAATACAAACAAAAGAAAACAGCTGACAGTGCTGTACAAAAGGTTTGCTGGAATTCAATCGGGCCATGTCCACTGCTAGCTCTTCCTTACACAAACTTCGTATTGCATCATCCTGTGTTATTGATGCTGCACATTACATCCCCATGAAGTTGCTAAGGAAAGAACTCTTCTATTGCCTGTCTACCTCTCCTCCCCCTGAAATAGTATATAGCTGAAGTAGTGTCTAACTATGGTTTGGAATAGCACAGTGCAAAACAACTGAGATCTAAATCACCTGATAATATATTTATAACAGAACTTCCACAGCAGCTTTAACTATAGCTTCACAGAATAGCAACAGCAAAACACAGCTGTATTTTTTAATCAAATAAATGGAAGGATCATTTTGCAAAATCAGAGCTAACCTAACTACAAAATTAAAAGGCACTAGGCAGTAAAGAGTCCAGGACTCTCTGAACAAATGCAAGAGGCAGCTTACCAAGATAGAATTTGAAATAGAAATAGAATCATTTAGGTTGGAAAAGACCTTTAAGATCATCCAGTCCAACCTTTAACCTAGCACTGCCAAGTCAACCACCATACCATGTCCCTAAGCACCATATCTACATGTCTTCTGAACACCTCCAGGGATGGTGGCTCATCCACTTCCCTGGGCAGCCTGTTCCAATGCCTCACAACCCTTTCAGTGAAAAAATTTTTCCTAATATCCAACCTAAACCTCCCCTGAAGTAACTTGAGGCCATTTCCTCTTCTTCTTAGTCGGTGCTTGGGAGAAGAGACCGACTTCCATCTCACTATAGTCTCCTTTAAGGTAATTGTACACAGTGATAAGGTCTCCCCCAGCTTCCTTTTCTCCAGGCTAAACAACCCCATCTCCCTTAGTCACTCCTCACAAGACTTGTTCTCCAGACCCCTCACCAGCTTCGTTGCCCTTCTTTGGATACGCTCCAGTACCTCGATGTCCTTCCTGTAGTGAGGGGCCCAAAACTGAACACAGCATTCGAGGTGTGGTCTCACTAGAACCAAGTACAGGGGGACAATCACTTCCCTAATCCTGCTGGCCACACTATTTCTGATACAAGCCAGAATGCTGTTGGCCTTCTTGGCCACCTGAGCATACTGCTGGCTCATATGCAGCTGGCTATTGATCAGTACCCCCAGGTCCCTTTCTGTTGGGCAGCTTTCCAGCCACTCTTCCCCCAGCCTGTAGTGTTGCATGGGGTTGTTGTGCCCCAAGTGCAGGACCCGGCACTTAGCCTCGTTGAACCTCACATCATTGGCCTCAGCCCATCAGTCCAGCCTATCCAGATCCCTCTGCAGAGCCTTCCTACCCTTGAGCAGATCAACACTCCCACTCAACCTGGTGTTGTCTGCAAACTTACTGAGGATGCACTCAATCCCCTCATCCAGGTCATTGATAAAGATACTGAAGACAACTGGCCCCAACATTGAGCCCTGGGGGACACCACCAGTGACCGGCCTCCAACTGGATTTAACTTCACTCATCAAGATTCTTTGGGCCCGGCCACCTAGACAGTTTTTAACCCAGCAAAGCATAAGCTTGCCCAAGCCATGAGCAGCCAGCTTCTCCAGGAGAATGCTGTGGGAAACAGTGTCAAAAGCCTTACTGAAGTCTAAGTAGATCACATCCACAGCCTTTCCCTCATCCACTGAGTGCATCACCTTGCCATAGAAGGAGATCAGGTTATTCAGGCAGCCCTTCATAAAGCTGTGCTGACTGGGCCTGATCACCTGGCTGCCCTGTATGTGCTCGCAATGGCACTCAAGATGATCTGCTTCATAACCTTCCCCGGCACCGAAGTCAGACTGATAGGCCTGTAGTTCCCCGGATCCTCCTTTTGGCCCTTCCTGTAGATGGGTGTCACATTTGCTAGCTGCCAGTCAAACAGGACCTCCCTTGATAGCCAGGACTGCTGATAAATGAGGCAAAGCAGCTTGGTGAGCACTTCCACCAACTCCCTCAGTACTCTTGGGTGGATCCCCATCTGGCCCCATAGACTTGTGTACATCCAAGTGGTGTAGCAGGTTGCTAACCACTTCCTCTTGGATTATGAGGGCTTCACTTTGCTCCGTCCCCATCTGCCAGCTCAGGGGGCTGGGTGCCCAGAGAACAACTGGTCTTTCTACTTAAGAGTAAGGCAAAGAAGGCATTAAATACCTTAGCCTTTTCCTGATCTGTCGTCACTGTTTCCCCCCTCCTCCAACAAAGGATGGAGATTCTCCTTTTCTCATTTATATATTTATAAAAACATTTTTAATTGTCCTTAACAGTAGTAGCAAGATTGAGCTCCAGCTGTGCTTTGGCCCTTCTGATTTTCTCCCTGCACTGCCTCACATCTTCATGGTCCACCTGAGTGGCCTGCCCCTTCTTCCAGAGGTCAGACTCCCTTTGTCTTCCTGAGCTCTAGCCAAAGCTCTCTGTTCAGCCAGGTCGATCTTCTTCCACATTAGCTTGTCTTTTGGCACATTGAGAGGGCCTGCTCCTGCACCTTTAAGGCTTCCTTCTTGAAGAGTGTCCAGCCTTCCTGGACTCCTTTGCCCTTCAGGACTGCCTCCCAAGGGACTGCGCCAACCAGTGTCCTAAACAGGCCAAAGTCTGCCCTCCGGAAGTCCAAGGTGGCAGTTCTGCCAACCCCCCTCCTTACTTTTCCAAGAATTGAAAACTAATTCGTGATCACTATGCCCAAGACAGCCTCCAATCTTCACATCACCCACAAGCCCCTCTCTGTTTGCAAGCAAATGTCCAGTGGGGCACTGTCCCTAGATGGCTTACTCACCAGCTCTGTCAGGAAGTCATCACCCACACACTCCAGAAACCTCCTAGACTTTTTCCTCTCTGCTGTATTGTATTTCCAGCAGACATCTGGTAAGTTGAAGTCCCCCACAAGAACAAGGGTTAGCACTTGTGAGACTTCTCCCAGCTGCTTATAGAATATTTCATCTGCCTCTTCAGCTTCAAATGGGACAGTTTGATACAAATCATGCAAATCATCATTTTAGTATTATTTATTTTATTACACAAGGAACAGTGATAAAAATAACTTTCAGAATGCAACAACACTCCTCATTTGTGTAGGAAGAAAAAGCAGGGCCTAAGTTAGAGATCAGTAACACCAACACAAGTATTTCTACTGACTGCTGCAAACTTAGCTAAGGCTCTGGAAAACACATTCTAGTAGTAAGGTCAGCTGTGGTAACAGTGAGCACTTCACAGCTTCTATTGCCTGCTCAGAAGCATGTTGCTTTTGTTCAGTCTTTACCAATTAGGAAATGTTTCAAAGCATCTTCCTCTTCTGTAGCTTCATTTCTATATGATTCAGGGTTCAGGCAGCAGTTCCAAGTGCTATCTTGTCCACACTACACAATTCATTTTATGTCTGTGTTCCTAGATGAAGGCAATAATTTAGTACAATTCACTGTAATTTAAATGACTGCAATAGGAATCATCCCTATTGATTTGAAAGCATGTCTGGGGAAGCACAGATCGAAACAATGGGCCTTGTCTCCAGGCTCTTTGTACAAAAGGAGTGAAGATGAAACAGACACATCCTAAAGGCAGTTCCTCTCCACTCAGCAGAGTAGAGGACAGGTCAGCTTAACCACTCTCTGGAGTTGCCTTTCTCTGGTGACTGCACAAGGAGCTATGGTGACTCAGTAACTGTGATGGGACCCTAAAGCAGCAAGAACATCGAGAAGCACATACCAAGACATACAGAGAATTTTGTAAGAACCCAAAGGACTCTGAAATCAGACAATTTTTTTTTTTAAACTACTGGAATGCTTAACTCAGAGAGACTAGATGAAACAATTGAATTAAAGTGCCCTGTAAACCAACCTCCCCCTGCTCACTGTCTGTATGCAAGGCAGGTCTTTGCTTCCAGGGTTTGGCTTCAACTAAGGGAGCATCTTTCTGAGCTGCAGCAAACTGCCATCCTTTCTGGAGCCCAGGAAAATTTTCTTTTCGGCCACACTGACATCAGCTGTCTGCTTCCTGCACATCCCAGCTCCTGATTCCTTGCTGTAGTGTCTTTCTCCCAAACTCTGCAGCCTCCAACCCTCTCTGTCTGACAAAAAACAAAGAGGAGGAAGCTCCCTCCCTGAAGACAAGTCCACTTGCTCCAGTCGCAGCCTTTGTAAGGGACCCAACATATAAACTGAGAACAAAGACAGCAAAAGGTTACTACCACACTTGAATTTCAGCATTTAACCCTCAGGTGTCTCAAGCAAAGAGAGACAAACCTCACCCCAAACATTCTTATAATGATTCATGCTATCCCAGCTAAAGCTAAAGAAAGCTTGGTAATCTGGGATTTAACCAATAGCTACACAAATTTATTTTGGATTTTCTTGAAATAACCTTACTTCTTTAACAAAGATGTGATCAAAAATAAAATGTATAGAAAGCAAAAAGTGATGTTAAATATTAGAATGGGGGTGGGAGGGCATAGTATTCACATGCTACTTAACTACATAGTGGAATAATAAAAATCTCTTTTTTTCCCCTCCCTCCCCCCTCTGGTGACAAAGTTGTTAGAGATTTATCATACTCAGCATTTTGTATGTGCTGTATTCTTCAGCAACACAGGCCATAACATATGCTCAACAGCTGCCTAAAAGATGTGGACTGTGCAAACCACAATGTAATATAAAATACTCATTTTGCAGAAAAAACACAAGATTTACTAAAACTTTGAAGCATCAAATGACAGTTGTAGCCACACAACTTTGATCTTGGGAAAATAGGACATAATTCAAGAGTGAAAAATTGCTATAATTGGAAGCAAAGAAGTACATATTAGAAATGGAGAAATCAAGGCTGATTCAGACATGTAATGGATCAAAATATTCAATGTCGGTCTGAGTGGAGCAATTATAACCAAAGACATTACTGAAAAATGATCCATACTAAATAATATGAAAAAGCAATCTTCAACTGTTTAATTTTTCTTCTATGTGTGTCATTTGGAAATACCTGATACCAGACAAATTATAACACCCTTCCCCTCTAACCCTCCCCTGCCAAAAAAGGACTATTTTCTACTATGTTGATTTCCTGAAAGTTGATCGTTTTATAGTAAATCTTTCATATAAAAAAATTACATATCTGCTATTATAGCACTTTATTATACAGAGCAGCTTCCATCCAAAGTGTTTTAAAAACTCCACGATGTTTTCAGAACTCCATGAACTTGTCTTTATTTCCTTAGATATATTTCCTTGCCTTTATTGCCTTGGATGGTATGTCTCTGTGTACAGCAACTGCTGTATCTAACAAAAACATGCTGTAAACTCTTAAAAGGAAAATCCCAAGTAAATTACTAATCTATGCAGACCTGAAAGTCCTCTATTTTAAGTAATCTATACAGCAATGTCTTTAGTTTATCTAGATAGGCTTATCTCTCTGAAAGCCAAAATGAGACCAGCAGGTCCCACTTCTGCGCATTCCCACAGACTCCTGTGGGAGTCACTCTGCTGCCTAATACGCAGAGAGGCCTCACAGAGAAATGCGTGTCACTGAACTCTAATTTTTCTGTTCTGGCCAAAACTGTCACAGCAATAAGAAACATCTCCAATTTCCATATTCCTACCCATTCCTTACAATTATTATTTTAAGACAAAACCTTCATCTGATGAAGTTCAACGGTTGAGGTTCTAACAGCTTCAATGACCTGAAACTGCACACTAAACTTCAGATGCACTAGCCTATGCCACTCACACCGCGCAATGTCCCCAAAGGAGATCACATCAGAGTCTCACTGGGCTCTGAGCCTGCAGACTTTTTTCAGCCAAACTTCTTTCCAGATGAAGAACAAGCAAAAGCTGCTTCTCAATGACCTCAGCTCCTCTCCCCCTCTTCCGCACACAGGTGCCATGAAGGTGCCAATGCCATTAGCTGAGAAATGAAAGAATGCTAATGGAGAGGAAAAATGCCGTACTATTGGCCATCAGGATTCTTACATGGCACTGAAAAGCACAGAAAGAGACAGGGACAGAAGGACCTGCCTTCTTCTGAACTATTCTAATCTGTTCCCAACCTGCTTTAGCAGAAACAGCACTATAAAGCAGTAGTCTATGGCTGGATGCAAACAAGGAACCGTGGCTTGTGAAGAGTTTGCGTGTCAGCATGTTTTCACTTCAAGAAACATACCCTTCCCCTGCTCCACACATATGACAGGACTCCTTACCCTTTCAGACTAGCGCAGGATATGGGACTGAGGTAAAGGCATTGCATCCCTGGTCAAGGATTATTTAGATAAACAACATTTAAAAAATATTGACACATTTACCTAGCACACAACTTATGAATAACCCTTAAGAGCTCATAAAATCAAAATTAATGAGTCAGAAAAAAATACAGTCACCTACTGCAAAACTTCAGGCAAGTGTAAAAGTAAATTTTTTTTCCCCCCTCTTTTCCAGTTTCTTGTCTTTCCATGTTTTACATCACCCAGTCTGCCATCTGTCAGACAGCTGAAGTCTCATCCATGTTAAGCCACACAACAGTGGCAGAAAGTCTCTACCTTTCTTTATGCATGTTGAGGTAGAAAAAGAGACCTGAGCTTCACAACACATTGTTACAGTTGTCCTGATCTTAGAAGTTCATATTGTGCTTCTGGCTATTTCAGCCAGAATACCTAGATCTTACTTTGGGTAGTGGTTGCTTTTCTTTTGCAGCAAACCTCACTGCAACCTTGAATAGCACTGTTAGTACCTCAACTCTCTAGTTGAAAAAACATCTCCATTCCCCAATGCAATCCAGTAACTGGACCCGTTGACACTTACTCCTTTAGATGCATAACCATACTCCACTGTATAACAGAACAGAGGNTTTTTTTTTTTAAAGGACACACTTCAGCAAATTTCATCACTTATTAGAATTACATGCGGTGACTAAAATGCAACATAAGAGATTTCCACCTAAAGTAGGTCAGTGAAGGATCCAAAACTATTAGCCACACAAGATTTAGGCATTAATTATGCTCATTTTTCTCAATCTGACACATATGTAAATCATGCTGTCACTGTTCATTTATGGATCTGTGAGGAAAATTTATACATATTTCATGAATGCTAGGGCTCTCTCTGTGACTACAGTCAGCATTTGCAAACATTTGGAAGCATCTGATTTGCTAAACTTCCCTCTCCAAACACCAAATACAAGAGTGTAACAGCACAGAAGATTTACTCAAGTCCACATGCATGACAACTGGTGTATTACTCAGCTTTCAGTGTTTTATCCAAGAGTTACTGTAATACCTTCTTGAAGGCCTTGGAGAGCTCTTACCCCTAACTAGCCACCTTTGGCCGTGCCATTCTTCCCTCAAATCCTCACACTGGCTGCCCCTTCTCAATTACATCAGACATGAGCTAGTTGCTTTTACTGTCAAGACCCTTAACAGTTCTAATACCATTCCTTAGGCAGTAACAGATCTACTCTTATCTTTACAATGCTGGTATCCATCACTGGCTAATCGCAGGCATAACATGCTTTCTTTTCTGCTTTGAAGGAGCAGCCAAAACAATCAGAAAACCACACCACTATCCTTCAAATCCTCCTTAATATCTCTGCTGCAATGCTGACAAATGCTTGCAGCTGCTTGAGATCACAACTGACTTCTGTTATACCCTTGTTTCTCTGTTTCCAAATCCATTTGTCCTATCTTGTTTTAAGCTTTGATGTAAGCTCCCTGCTACAAATACTGACTTTTAGTATTGGAATGGAGAGAGTAACTGATATTCTACACATTGTGCTGAGCTTTCCATCTCTTGGCAAATTCACGACTAGAAATTCTTCTAAAGGATCTGCACAAAAACAAAGGACTTACATATGCTGAGTATGTAACAAGCTGAGAGCCCATGATGCAAGTGACTTACCATACAATTGCAACTGTCCTTATTGTTGCTAATTAAGAACTACACCAAACATCCAGCTTCTCCCCAGGCTTGCTACTCTGTGCTTACTACACAGCAACAGTCTTCGTTAGACAGGTTTTCTCAGAGTTCTTACACGGTTAAGAGCATTTTGGCTAGATGTATAAGATTTCTCAGGCCAGACAAGCCATTAGAAATAATCCAGTTGCAGTAGACTCCTGTTACCCTGGTACAGCAGGCTGCCGGTTTGATATGCTGGCATTTTACTCCTTTTTTTTTTTCCATATGGGGTTACCTAGACAATTGTTAGAGTGTACATAAAATTGTATCCACGTAATGGATTTGTACTTTGTCTGTGGTTGGGAAAAGAGTGCCATGTGAGCTGGAGCACTACAATCTTCTGTGTTCAAGTTTAATTCAGCCTCTTAGGAATTCTGTTTACTGGGTTTAATGGTTTTGTTCTTCCCTAGAAAAAGCAACACAAATAGTGTCCCAAGGATTTAAAAAGAGAAAAATGTTCGTACATTTTAAAATTTTCCTCTTGATGTTAACTTTAAAAGATCAAAGTAACAACTTTGAATCACTCCATGCAGATTTTAATACAGCTGTTATACAGCTGCCAACTGGATAACAATAAT
>VXAL01017688.1:88298-101401 GCA_013399475.1 Chauna torquata | reverse complement strand
TTGTCAATTTAACTGAACAGGAATTTCAGAAGTTGAACAGCCACTCCTGTTTCATACCTATTGTAGAAATTAAAAAAAAAAAGTTTCAAGTGTTCCGTAGTCAATATTTCCATCTGAACCAGCTTCTTTTTCTTTTAAAAGATAAACTATCATGTAGTATCTGATATATACTACAGAATGTCACAGGAAGAAAAATAAAGTCTGTATTTATTTTTAAGAATGCCATTCAGTAAATAAATATTTCACTTCAAAGGCCAAACTTAATAAATATACATGATCCAACTGAAGTTCAACTCCTACTGCATTTTTTATTTTTTAAAGATTGGAATGGCTTTAAAACAATCTTTTATAGTATAATTCATATGTCTCTCTCCTGAAACTCTACATGTTGAGGATAGATTTTAACATATCATTAAAAAACAAAATATATTTCAGTATGTTTACTGTTTAAGGAAATTCCAAACCTGATTTTTTGGGTCCTTGAGATTGAACATGATGCTACGGTATTTACTCTTGTATCGGTTGTCCGTAACTTGAAACAAATTAAACATCTCCTTTTCAATATTGAGTGCTACTTTCCCTACTTCACTCTCTGTCATGACCAGATCATCACTATCATTGACTCTGTTAAAAACAAGAAAGTGTACGTGCATTTATGTTAGGCATGAATCTTCAGGTAGCATTCATAAAAACTAACTTTTCAGAGGAAGGAGCTAACCTAAGCTCCTCTTCACTCAGTGAGGGCTCCTTTAAAAGACATCTCAAAGCCAGTGTATCTCAGGACCTTGAACTGTGAACTATGGCAACCCTTCGCTACTGTCTACAGAAGACCTACAGGAAGTTAGCCTTTAGGAACTGAAGCCAGCCTTTACAACCACTACAGTCCATGACACTGAAATTAGGAGATTTTCTGTCATGAGCTACAGAGGAAGCCTCAACACTGGAGTTTTAATCCTAGACTCTCTGCTGTGAACAGCATTTCTATTTCAGAGACACTACTACAGTGCAGTGGTCAAAGTCTTGACAGTTGACGACAGCTTTAATATTTGTGGGACAATGTTCCAGGTGGTTTTTTTTTTTTTTTGGTAGTACAGTTATTAATTTTGGGAGGAGAAGGAACCTCTACCTCAGTAAGCCATTAACCTTTCACTGTGATATTCCCTATACTATGTTTCATACAACCTCTACATCTCCAAACACTGCCATTGCCAGATTTCAACCTCAGATCACCTGCATTATAAATGCTTCTATGCTGTGATTTAATTCTTCAGCTAGAATTGTCTTTTTTTCCCCCCATTTGGTTTTCTGAAGGGTTTTTTACATGCACATTTATTTTNTATACTATGTTTCATACAACCTCTACATCTCCAAACACTGCCATTGCCAGATTTCAACCTCAGATCACCTGCATTATAAATGCTTCTATGCTGTGATTTAATTCTTCAGCTAGAATTGTCTTTTTTTCCCCCCCATTTGTTTTTCTGAAGGCTTTTTCACATGCACATTTATTTTACATCAGGATTTTTATTTTTAATAAACCTGAAATACCAAATATACTTGTAGTAATTTCCAGTATAAATTAAATCCCTCAATACCACTTATCCAGAAATAAACAAAATTCTGCAGGCTAAACATTTACTTCCAGTTGTAGCTTCCTATGTAAAATAAGTGCTTTGAATTCCCACCTCTTCCATAAAATTTCTTTTAGGGACCGCCGAATATTTTGTCGAATCTGAGAGTTGGGTTGTGACTGAATAGGGCTAGCTGGTGCTTTTGCTTGACTACTTCCAGGTGCAGTAGAAATGGAAGACAGTGAAGGCCTTTTGAGTCCTCCACCCAAACTGGAAGATGCAGCTGTTTTTTTCGAAACTGATGAGTCATGAGAAAGAGCTGAATGTTTTGAAGGAACACTGCCTGATGAAGGCCATGGTTTCTTGGGAATTACACCTTTGAAACTCGCAGCAGAATGTTTAAATGGCTGTTTAGTTAGTGATGCGCTAGAGAAGGATGGGGGCTTCTTTGAAGGAAGATTTTTAGTGAGGGAAGATGTCTGTTTCTCCACCATAGATGCTGAAGCAACGGCTTTCTTTGATGCCCCTGTAAGCTCTGCTGCTTTATCTTCATTCTTTTTCTCTTCCTTTTGAGCTGTTAAAACAAAGAAGAAGAAAATGCAGTATTTAACACTTAACTTTATAACTTCCTATTTATGAAGGCCAGTTATCAATCTATGAAGACGATGGTGAAACAACACCTCTGGAGAATAACTACCAAGTACGCAATTTAAGCCATTTGTTTTTAAAGCCTTTTAAAAAGCGATTTTAAAAAACGTGCAGAGGTTGACTCTTTTTTGGAAGAAATTTGCCTTTGATCCTTCAGAGAGTACTTCTCAGAGACTGCCTGAAGAGTTTAAAAGAGTTACATTTTGTCTGTAAAGGCTGAAAATCTTATTCATAAGCTATGCAAAAAAACTGAAAAAAGGCACCACCTTCAAAGATTCCTGAGTCGGATTTCATGATCAAGCTTCAAAAAAATCCACACTTTGTCTTTTTTTTTTTTTAAATAAGCAATACAACCCATATCTTACATTTAAACAAAAGAATTCTTATAGCAACTTGCAGAACCTGTTTATTACAAAGGCTGACCTGACAAGACTCCATGAATTTGCATCGTCGCAAGCTTAGTATTATTGCAGTTAAAGTAAAAAGTCTGGAGAGACAATTTCTTAAAGGAGCAAGCAAAGAGAGCCAAGTTACATAACACAGAAGTTGCTTAAAATTGTAAATACATACTCAATCTACCTGGTTGCTAACATGAGTATCATACCAATGCTATAAGCTATTATCAGATCTTCCTCTTCAGTTCCTAGCTAAACTCTAGATTTACAGAATAATTAAATATTAAAATCATTGCTCAGGCTGTAGCCATTTAATTCCCACCAACTATTCCATTCACAATATCCGAAATTGCCACTTAAATTTTTTCTAACATTAATAAGTAGATCAATACACATAAGTACAAGAAAATTTACAAATTGCAAGTGAAGGCTCCAGTTCTCACACATGTTGAAGCTATGCTTGCACAGGACTTTAAAAGCAAGCATTTCTTTAGGTTGCATTTCATCTCCTCGCATTCTGGCACTGACACGAACAATTCAGTATCACTTAATAAGCCAAAAATAAACCCTCACTCAGCAAACAAGATTCGCTCCACCTCAGCTTACCAGAATTATCATTTACAAGACATTAGAGTTACGATGGGCTAACACTAATGCTTTTATCATGACAGCTCAAGCAAGGAAGGGCTCTGAGGGAAACTACCAAGAAACAACTCCTGAAATAAAATTGTTTTAACTAGAAAAGCCAAACTGACTCCCCCAAAAGTCTTTTTTCCCCCCCCTTACAAATCTGCATTTGACTACCGACCCGTTAACAAGTGAATTTTTTTTATCTGATGTTTTCAGCTAGTAAGGGTTTGTAAACAGAAGAATTGGTCCCAAAGCCCTAGCTGCAAAGAGCTGTACGCTTCCTGGGAAGGATGCAGAAATTTAACTTTGGATAACTTCACCAAGAACCAAATGGTCCCTCTTCATCTGCCAGACCTGCTACAGTGAGAGCAAAAATGATCGGGAAGGGTTTAATGCATCCAATTTTCCTATCTGTTCTGAAACAGATTTGAAGGGGACAAAGGTGGGAAGCACTCCTGTGACGTCTGGTTCAAGAAATCCCGTAACAGTGTAAATTTTCAAAGGAAATACACCCCAAAAGGGGAAGATTTGGATTGCTTAAGAAACATAATGCAAATACTCTCTCATTTTTGGGTGAAAGAGCCTTTTGACCTTTGCATGTAGTTAAAGTTCTATTAGACCCTGAACATTTGTATACGCTTCCAGCAGAAAGAATGCCTGTAACCAGAGTTTCATTATACTGGCTCTTATCATTAGCAGTTTCACCACGAATACAGAAACTGGTGGTTAAAATGAACTAAAAAACAATGCTGTACCTGAATTTTCATATGCTAAGTATAGAAGCATATGCTAAACTTCTACTGGAACACAAGTGAAGAAGCTGGAAGATCCAGAAGCATTATATATTTATCTTTTTTTTTTTTTTGTAAAGTGTATTACAAGTGGATGCCTTGCTGAATTTTTTGGAGCAAAGTTTATCTGAAGTGTAAAATGAAACAACTGCCATAATACATTCGATGATTTCAAGGAATGTGAAGAACTTGCTATAAAGTAGATTAAAATTATTACTCTCACACTGTTCCCAGTTTTCCCTAGAGACTGGTCTTGGTTACTGTCAGAGACTGAACACAAACCTAGTGAGACCTTCAGCTGGACCCACAATGACTTTTCTTATGTTCCTATCATCCCCCAAAGCCTACACCACCAACACCGCACTATTTGTCAGGAGGCCTTTAGCCATCCCAGGAAGGAGAACAGGGATCAGAAACCATTGCTGACGTTTTTGGTTTGGTCAAATTAGGCACCTGCAACTTAATAGAGGTAAAAAGCCAAACTATCTTGAATTAATAGTCTTAAAAAGAGAGAAGATGAATATCCAGAATGTGTGTACAATAAGGCTGCAAGAATTTGTCTACTTCTGTTTCCTGGTTTATTGTATCTTCTGCGCAAATAGTATCTTTTCAGTCAGGTAAGACAGAAGCACATTTCTATGACTCACTATGGAATGGCAGGACAGCACATCTCAGGTTTCGAAATGACCACAGTACAATTCAGTCCTCAATGCTAAGACATTTAGTTCTTTTGGTTTGCAGCTTAAGTACAAAACATGAAATGCTAAACTTATATTTAATACTCTATATCTTTTTTACGATTTTTTCAAATTAGTTAACAAGTACACTGATAAAACTAAAAACAGCACAGTCAAGATGTTGTGTTAATCTGATGTTGTATATATATAAAAAAAATGTCTATGCACCAAACCTTCCTATGGTCCAACAGCTATATCATAATAAGACTATGTACATGTAAAATAATTAAATAAATGGTACTAGTACAAAGGTAGACTGAAGTTCCCAGGGCTGATGGGCAGCAGAAGCAGTAAGGGTTCAAGAGATGCATAAGCATCCTTTATTCTGCAAGTTGACATCATGACTATTTAGAAAGGTTTCCGAAGTAAGGCATGTAGTTCTATGCCTCTCTAGCCAACAGAAAATGTGGTAATATTTCAGCTTCATGAAAGTCTAACAGTTTCACAAACTAAACTACTACTTTATACCAATTAAAACTGTCTACCTAACAGTACTCGATGATTAGAGAACTTGACAGTAGTGATTTTGTATCTACTAAAAGGTACCTATATTCTGTACGTAGGTTATTCGGTGCTTCAGAACATCTACCAAGCATATTCTCAAATTTACAGGACACCTCACTGTACTTGAAGAGTCAAATGGTGTGTGTATTTTGACAAAGTATCAAGGGTACTTAAATCCTACACATGCTAACAGCCTGTGATGGCCGTAATGAACCTTATCTTAAAAGACATCCGTGTCCCATTTTGACTCTGAGGAAACAGAAGATTTGACCTAACGAGTTTTTGGTTTTACTGACAGGATTAGTGTTCTGCCAGATAATCCAGCTGCACCAACTCACTCTGTCCTTGCACACGTCTTGCATCCAATGCACAGAAAGGCAGCAGCACACAGCTGAGCATGGGGAAGGAGCAGGACTGCCTCTTCTGGTGGCAGCTTGTTACTCTATTGACTTAGCTGCAATGTGAGCACACCCGCAGCTTGCACCATCTTCTGATGCACGCTATGACAAGTGTATCTTTGGAAAAGTTAACGGAAGTATGTACTCTTTTCAGAGAGCAGTATACCAACATACGTGGAATTTAATTTCTGCACAGATGTCAACGTCGCTCAGCAAACAGATGTGACATATTACAAACGGATATTCTCTCAGACCGCAAGTTTCAAATCACTTTGCGTTGCAGTTCATGAACAGCTTGAAGATGCAGTCAATGCCTACTATACACAGTGGCCACTGTATTTTGTACTGTGATGTTTGCAGTCCTTTGCATCAGTGGTTCCAGTGTACCTACAATAAATGCTCTTAAGCAACTGTAAAATAAAAGGATAAAGACAACTACAGAACATTAGCCTATCCAGCCTAACAGGAGTTTCACCACAGACAGAAGATCAGTGCCAGAAGGAAGCATCTGGTGACTCTTCTATCCAGCACTTCCAAATCCCTGGGCTTGATGTGAGCAATAGTTTTAAAACAAAACCCTCAATGAATTCCAGTTTTCCCCATTTTGTCTTGTGAGCCACTTATAAGGACAGCAACAGGATCCTTATTGACTGAAGGGAGGCATGGGTTGAAAAGACTGTGAGGTACAGATGGAGCTAATGAGTCAGCTCATTTCCAGAGTGAGACCCAATGAATACTCAGATAGAAAAAAGTGCATTCTTCATAAGGCTTAAGAAATAGCATTACTATGGTATGTTCACTACAGACATAACTATAATCTCTCCTACTAGATGTCATCAGATACAGAACCCCTCCCCTAAGGAAACTCCTGTTAAAGCTAAGCCGAATTTTACAACATACAGCTAAGAGTGAAACTTCTGTAAGTGGTGTGTAACTGCCACGTTATCTGTTGTTACAGATGAGCCTGTTGAAAGCCCGATAGCTAAGTATACTTCACTTTTGTACATCTCAGCATTGATGTTTCAACATTATAAAGTGGTTGTTGAGGTCTAATTCAAGAATGATTTCCAGTGCAGCAGTTTAATTTTGTGTGAAGGATTTGCAGGATTCACTTGCATTGTAATCCCTCACCTACACTGGGAGGTTGTTTTCCAGCACCAGCACGGAAGTTATCCAAACGAAACTTTGCTTTTCCTTTGATCTCTTCAAAATATTTCTACATAGCATTCAAGCCTATTCTGGTTCTTCCCTCCTTTTCCTCTCCACCTAATCTTTAGAATAGCAGCTTTAGAAAGCCACTTCAAAATATCTGCCACCCCCTCTATAGCTTCTATTTAAATTAGCTTATTTGTGACAGGTTATTTTGCTGGAGACATTATCTAGTTATTCCAATTTTTAAACACTTGAAGTGTGATATTGCTTTTGTTTTGCTTAAAGTTATCTGGATTGCAGTTCTTTAAAGGTATTCGATTTCTTGCTCAAATTGTAAACTGTGCTTTAGATAAACCACAGGCAACTATACTTGAGTGTTTTGCAATGAGCCTATAAGGCTCAAAAAAAAATCTTTGCAACCAAAAAGTATCACAACTACTAGTTCAGAACACAATTAAGGATTTTTGTGAAAAGTGTCCTGCAGTCATGCAAGTTCATTGTTTGTCAGAGTACTTATGAACAGTTTCCTACAGAATTAAAAAAAGTGACATAGGGCTGTTCATACACCAGAACTATTGCCTGTAGTATCTAATATTGTCTGAATGTTTCACTGTGTTCCCTCTCCCCCACTGTCTACACTAATCTATTTTTTTTTCCCCATGATAAAAGTCCCTCTAGGAAGCGTGTAGGGAGCATGGGATGATGGGTGCATCTCGTTCAGCTCGCACAGAAATTTTCAGTTTCACAAAGCACTGACACAAGGGAGCAGCATTTAACTAACACAACACTTCAGAAGACACTGTCTTGCACATCAGTGAGCCTTTACAAGCCCACAGCACCGAGGCTGCTGAAGCATTTGTGGGTTCTACGGATACTTCTCCTTCTCTCCTCTCTCTCTCACCAAAATAAAGAACTTTAGAAAAAGATTAGAATTTTTTTTTCAAATGTATGCACTGTGCACAAGTTCTTGGGGGCAGCAACAGTAAAAGAGCTGGTAGTTAATGTTCAGTAATTGTAGAATTTTTGTAAAATTCCACAATACGAATAATAAATCCTGAAAAGCAGCATACAGCTACTCGCAATCCACTTTTTGAAGTGAATCATTGAAAGGACATCAAATCCTTTTAGGTGTAGTAAAAAAAATATTAGGAGGAGCAAAATTCACCACACTAATGTAGCTTTGCAGTTGTTAAAAAAGCAAAAATACCTATTAAAAGGCATTCTCTGAAAGCCTGTGTAAAGGCTAGCCAGAGCTGAGTAATTATACACTTTGAGAAGAGCTAATCTCTTAAGATATTAAACAGCACTGGCCTTATTGACAGCTTACAATCTGATAGGAATACAGGTGTGAAAAGACCAACTAGAAGCAATAAACTACTTTTAGGAACACAAAAAGAAAAACCACACACAAAAAGAACTAAACACCAGCATTTTGAGTGTCACTCAAAACACGGCCTGTGAAACAGTACTCTGAAGGTGAGGTAGGTAGAAGCTGCACTATCAGTTTTTCTGATAGTGCACAATCATTCCAGTGCGCTGCAGCTGTCCAGTCTGAACGTTACAAAAGGTGAGGGCAGCCCAGTGTGCCACATATCCCAGACGAAAGGGACGATCTCTTGGCTCAGAGATGAAATGTATCGCCCCGATTAATCAATATCTGACAGTTTAGGAACAGCAAGTTTACCTTTGTAAAAGTGCTGAAACAGAGGATGGGCAGGACTCCTCTGCCAAATTTAAAACTGGTTTCTCAACCGCTTCCCTTTGCCACTTAGCCTAAGTCTTTTACGAACTTGTCTCACGCAGCTGTAGCATGACCCTTTTCTGCATGACTAGTGATAGAAAATCTTAGCAAACTAATCTCTCCACCCCAACGCAGTGGCTGTTACAGAACTTGAACCCACGAGTTTTTTTGAAGAGGAACCTTTTGAAGTATTATCTAACTCGAAACTGAACAAAATACAGGGGTGGGCTGGTGCTGTAGATGTCAAGTTATAAAGCACTCTACAATGGGAAGTTACTTACCAGTTAAGAGACGTTCCTCAAGAGAAGTCTTTGCAAAAATCACACTGCTGGGATGCATGCCTGATATCTCAGAGCCTCAGAAACTTGTCGAAGAGTCAATCCTGTTAGGTGCCACTGAAGCACCCTCTTGTGGCACTGAGCATTCAATGCCCAAGGCTGTGAAGGTGAGGTGTTGTTTGTAACCGCTTCTACTCCACGGTTGCGCAATTGCTGCTCTCCTGAAGCCTGTTTATGCCAGACTTGTAATTTCTCTCAAAGATAGTTTAGCATTAGTTCTAAGTCATTCAAAAGCATTGAACTATTCTTAAATAGGTTTCGGTGTTAGTTTTCACTGTTAATCGCCTCTAAAACAATGTGGAGAACTCTGTCCATTTCCACTTTCAAGATCAAATCAAACTTTATTACCAAACACTAGTGTTTATGAGGTGTGCCTCCTGCCCTGCTGTTTTTCTTCAAAAGCCTCTATCAGTTCTAATCTGCACAATGAGCAGCTCAATTAAACTGATTCTGTGTGCCAAGCCTATACATTCAGGCATACTAAGTAAACCTGCCTTTAAAATTAATCAGTTTAGGAAACTCTGAGACAAGGGTCTTTTCTGTAGTGGTGATTTGTTTGCATTCGAGCCAACACTGTAGCTATGCTTGTGCAAACCTGTAGCTTAGAGATGCAAGGCTTTGTTTTAATCTATATGGAATTATAGTGATTTATCTATATTAGACGACTACATCTTCGCAATTATGCCACTCCTGAGGGAAAGAGAGGCACCATCTGCTGTAAAGAAAAAGGCGGCTCCTTATTTTCAAGAACCATTTATGGATCGGTACCATCACTCCTTGCAGGGATAGGCCATCTTCAGGTTCCAAGTTCAGTACAGATCAAACACAGCGAACCATCAGCACCAAGATCAGCAGCAAAACTTGACTCCAAAGGGCAAGAGATCACCTCAAAAAACAACCTTTTATTTGGGGACTAGCAGAGGAAGACCTTTTTCGCTGGCTATGCAGTCAATTGAGTAAGTTCAAAGAACTGAAGTAATATTAGTAAAAGAAAGCAAACAGCAATAGAGGGTGGTGAGTTTTTTTTTTTAATCAAACTTTCATCACTTTCAGTTTTGGTGACAAGAGGTAAACCACCCTAATAGTCACAGTGCATCTGCGAGTTGTACCGTGTTTCTTCCCCATCCCCAACCCTTCTCTTCTGCAATAGTTCCTCACACTGAAACCAAGCACCCATTATGGCAAGTCTGCTGGCTTTCTGTTGTCCAAGTGCCGCAGGGGTGCCAGGTGCTTGAAAGGCACAATCGGAAACATGCCAGCAGCAGGGACCAGCCTTCCTAACTTGGGATACATAGCAAAAATCTTCACGTGGCCGACAGCCACAGCACAGATGTAACATACCTGGTAGAGCAGAGAAGGGGAGCTCCAGTAGTTCACAGGCAGGAGATGATAATCACTCCCCAGGGATGCCACTGCTCCTTTTAACAGGCTGAGTCCCAGGGGATGCTGGCTTCAGCAGCCACTACTGGTCTGCCTCACTCCATAGCCAGGTTTCAGATCACCCAGCAGCCCCTGCGCCAGCACAGCCCCTGCCATTCTCATGATGCAAGTTCAGCACTGGAGCTGTGCTACACCAGGCACTCCTGTTCTGAAGTCTTTCCAAAGCCAACTCCAGCATGGATTTCTCAGAGGTTCTAGCAGATTCATCTTAAGTATTCTGATCATTATTTAGTCCCTCAGCAGCCTTTCTGAAAACTCCCCTAGTTACAAATGGTTAAGCCTAGACCACATATACAGCAACCACATGTACCAGAAAATTGCTAGTAACATAAAATTAAGAGTTTTTTATTCCCTTGGCACTATTCAATAATTAATGCCTCTTCGAATGGGTCTACGTTGCAAAATACATATAGCATTAAGCAAAGACACCTTAGCTTTCAAAGTGTTAATTCAGGTACCAGAAATAGTTTAGCTCTAACAGTATAGAACTTGGCACAGGCTAGTTTATCTTATGGGGGAGCACTCCCGCTAAAATAAAAGCATCAAGTGTAACGAGTCAGTCCTTGCAGTCAAACATACTTATGGTTTAAGAACAGCTCTTCAGCTTAAGTAAAATACTCTCCTAACAGTTAAGCTGAACCAATACCAGTGTATGCAGATACACTCACTCAACTGAGGAGTCACAACTTAAGCAGTACAAACTTGTCTGAAGATAAGCATTAAATTGGCACCAGCCTGTGTGCAGAAAGTACATTATTTTCTTTCCACAGTGGTATTTACAGCCTCCCACATCGCTTCTACCTCCTGAGCCATAACTACTCTGGCCTCAAGTATACTACATTTTCCCCCTGCACTCTTTATCGTGGCGTATTCTCTTTCTTTCCTGCCTTGGTACTGTATTATAAAAATCACGGATGAACTATGTATGCTATAATCATATCATTTTTGTATGCACATTTTCTGATCGTGGGCTCCCAGTATCACTGTATTGCCCCAACAAAGTCTCCATATTTTCTTGGAGGTGTGTAGGAACAAAGCAGTCCAGGTGCCCTTTGAATGTGGGACCATTAATTATACAAGCAAGCACCATTCAGATTGTGAATAGTTCTTAGACATAGAAAAGCTGAACTACACAAGAAATGAAGAAAACTGAAAGGGGATAACAAAAGCCAAATTTGTGTCACTAGAGCTAGTACTCTACAAACCTCGCCTCCTCACTTCCAGTAGGTGGCAGCATTAAGTTGTCTCTCCCTAATTCACTGCTGTAAAACAGGATAAAAGTACAGTATTTGTGGTGGTACTTTTCTTAATGGAACACTTCCCCTTAAAGTCCCACTCATTAACAATTCTATGAAATAGTAGTACCAAATAAGATGTTCTAATAGATGGCTATAAACTCATACTATTTAAGTAAACAGAAGTTTGGTCAGCGGCTGCAACAAAAGAAATGCTTTTTTACTAAGCCAGTTCTACCATAAGAACAGTAAGAAAAAATACACATCAAGTGTGTTTATCTAATAAAACCTCTTCAGTCTCCTGTGCACTTAACTAGTTTTATCAATAAATGCAGGTAGTTATTTAAATAGCTTTCCCACCTGAGTTGAGTAAATAATCAATTGATTAGTTAAGTCTAACAAGAGAAGCCTGCTGAATTTCAAGAGATTTAAAGCACCAACATGAACATTTAGTGCTTATGACTGGCTAGTTTAAAAATTCTGATACTGCAAACTCCTATCATCTTCCTCTCTTTCTAGATTCACTTTCTATTTTCAAACTGGTGACGTATTTGCTGCTGACTTTTGACAATAAAAAACTGAAAAATACAGAAGTCTCTTCCAACTGTTTTTCTATCAGTCAAAAAAACTGAACTCAAGAGCTTCAAACACACACATACCTCTCCCTCACCAAGCAGTCCAACCACCACTGATATTTTTACAAGGGAAAAAGTCGGATATTCAAAGGATTCTCTTACTCACATGAACAGCTTTTGTTTGAAATGCCTTTTTGAACTGCTAGTGAAACAATGTAATTATTTTTCCTCTGAAAGGTAAGGCAGAATTACAAGCAGAATTTAGAAAAAACTTGCACACAATTTTTCTTTAAACTAATGCCTTGTGTGTGCATCCCACTCTTCGCATATAGCAGCCACCAAGAAACTTACTATTCTTCAGTGGCATTTTCTGATCTGTTCAGTACTGTGTTCTGCTTTGCACAGTCACTCAATACATTTTTGCCAAAGACTTTTCTTCTGCTGTAATGGTAATTAACCAAAGAGACAGAAGTTCTCTAAATCCTTCAAAATGCTTTTTAGTATTGTAAGAAGATTGGAAGTTGAAATGTATTCCTACAGCACTTGAAACATGAGATGCATCTCCCTCTCTACCCGTCTTTTACAAGTCTAGGTAGGCACTGAGAGTAGCCTGTAAGACTTGACTGGACAACTTAAGGCTATTCTGCCCTCTTTTAAAAATGGAGAAAAAAAAAAATCACATTTCTCAGGGGATGTGAGGTGGAATACAGATCCAGACACTCCACCCGCCTAGTGTTTCTTATTTGTGGACCCTTCCTGCATCAAAGGCTGACTGCAGTGTGGTTTTACTGTGAATCTCTTCAGTCAAGTTTTTCCATTACACTAACGGCATGTCACATTAAAAACAGGCTTCATTTACAACTTGCTGATTAGCTGCATGATACAACAGTGTCATTTGATTTGCTGCTTCACATTCCACTGCCAGAACCGCCCCCCCCCCCTTTTTTT
>VXAL01017688.1:45277-77099 GCA_013399475.1 Chauna torquata | reverse complement strand
CAAACAATTCCGCTAGAGAATTTTACAAACCATCCGGACATTTAAAAAAAAAAAATGTAACAAGTTGCAACTTGAGTCATTTCAGTAAGATACTACAAATGTAGCTGTAAAGACAGTAGATTCCACAACATCATTTTAAATAGTAACTGATTAATTCGAACATTTCAGTTAGAATCAAAAATTAACTTTAAGCCTGTAGTACAATGGTAAAGAGCTGAAACTGCTTCAATCTAACATGAAATTCCATTAAATTATCCAAAAAAATTAACTATAGTTTTTTTGTTCTGTTTTTAAAGGCAACACTAAAATTATATTCACATCAGAAAAAGGCTGCAATGGAAGTATGAGCAGAACAAGATCAAACAGTTAAAATTTACATTTTTTTTTACCTTGAAGATGAAGAAATGCTAAAAGCTACAGGCAGAGATAATCCCAATTGAGATTTAAATTCCAGATAAAATGTAAAGAAATAACAAGCCTCTTCAATGCCCTCTATATGCTTTACCTGACACAGCATTAGAGGTTTGAATGGTTTCTCCCTGCTGAGTCGAATGAAAAGGAGAGCCAGAGGAGGGCAGCAAAGGATCAGAGTCATTCAGCATTATCCTTTCAGCACATGCTGAATTTCCTGATTCAGAAGTGCCAGACTGAGTCTTTGAGCTGTCAGCAGGACCAAGTACCAAAAATCCTCCTTTTCCTGCCAGATCCTGGAAAAAAATGAGACAAAATAAGACACCAATGTATTTATGAGCTTATCTTACCACTGCATACTTAAGCTTGGAATTGTTTTGTCTCCATTATGTTATAAAC
This sequence comes from Chauna torquata, assembly GCA_013399475.1. Classification (NCBI taxonomy): domain Eukaryota; kingdom Metazoa; phylum Chordata; class Aves; order Anseriformes; family Anhimidae; genus Chauna; species Chauna torquata. The sequence goes on along the minus strand of VXAL01017688.1, from coordinate 76,289 downwards.
CAGCTTTTGGTTTTTTGCCTTTTTGACAGTTCTCTATTTTCAGAAAGACACTGAAACAGGAATGAAAAGTTAAAGTAAAAAAAAACCCAACACCTACACCACTTACCAACAGTTGAGACCTTTCAAATAAATTCAAAATACAACTGTAATCTCATCAATTCATTGAGAGTCAGTCCATTAAGTATCAAGCTGTATTCAACAAATCTACTCCACTTCCAGTATTTAAAAGCATTCTGAGAGTGAAATTTAATAAGCATATATTGTTGTGCAATGAAAATGCAAAAATGCTTTTAAACTATGTCGGCATACCCAGGTTTACAGCAGGGAAGATGTACCAGTTTGTACTAAATTTCATCACAGAAGACATCTTCAGCTTTGAGGATTTAAATCCCAGTGACTACTCAGTGGTTTTGCAAGGTGGGATAATAAAAACTTATAGCTGAGCATCAGAAATAAGGAGTATTCCCTATCACTGTCCCTTTCACTAAAAAGGTTTGCAATACAGAGCATTTCAGAAGCTTTATTTCAAGGACAGCAGATGACATTAATAATCACAATTTTTTTCCCCAAAAATTAATCTTTGGAAAACATCTCAGAACCAAGACATTAATTTAACACATCTGAACAAGAGCAACTATTTGGTCCAGGGGTCCCAATTCACATGTGAAATGGCAAACAAACATGAATACTGATTGCTTGCTTCTGAGCCCACATGAGGCTGAAAATCAGCAGGATAAAAAACACAAGTCTATTACACTAGAACAACACTGGAAAAGAATTTGGGAGGAGATGGAGGGTCAAGATGAGCAGGATAAGAAAAGTCACTTTTGAATTGGTCTATAAAGTAAATTAGTGAAGACAAAGAACAGTAATGGACACAGGCTCTGCGTGTCAGGATTCTGCAATTAAAGATGCAGGGGAACTGCCATACTAGGCATAGGAAGTTACTAAAACGTTAACAATTGTTTCAAAGCATTAAAACCAGATTCTGGTAACAATCTGCGGTTTGGAAACACTTTTTACTTCCTAAGCGATGATAATCTCTATGTGCTCTCCAATGTCATGTCACTGTCCCAAATTCAGGGAGTGGGGAAAAGACCAACCCCTCCCCAAATGTGACTTTCATCAGTGCATCACTTTATTATTTCATAAACAGTATGTCTCAATCTGCATGACTGTGGGAAAGCAGAATTTGAAAAAAAAATGATTATATAGATAAATCCACATCGGTATTTTCTGCCTCTGTGCCCTCTCTATAGAGCATTTCATACATTATATACATTCCTCCCTTGTGCCATCTATTCCAACTCAAGGAGGAAAAAAAAAGGGGGAAAAATATACAAAAAAAGACAGCAGAATAACCTAATTTTAGAGACCCTAGTATTTTATCTCATGGCATTGAATACCTGCTCTAATACGCATTTTGTTCCATTGTCTGAATCAGTGATTATATCCAAGGAGTCAGTCACTGATGGCTGAAGACAGTCTGAGTTAAAAGTGCCTTCTTCCACGTTGTTGCTCTGTAATAACCTTTCAATCTCCCTGTTCAGAATCTCCAACTCATCACACATCACGCAATTTTTAAGTGAAATTCCTAAAGGAAGAGGGAAAGTCAGCTAATCACTTCTTGTTCAACACTAACATTAAACTGTGAAAATATACTACACTTCTTAAACACGCAGAAAGTTCATCCTATTTGAATAATTTATCCAATAACATACTTAAGAAAGAATTGTCTTCATATTGCACAATTAAGCCTCAGTGTTTGCAGGGCTGTATGTGCAAAATGCTCTTTACAGTTATGTTTGAGCCACAGAGCTGATACCACTAAAGCATTCCAAATGTGGAATCAGCATCCTCTCTCCTTAGGAGATACTCGGGCTCATTGAGCACAATAGATTTTTCAGTCTGATAGTCACACCCCACCCAGTGGCAAGGCTGCACAGTACACAGTCTGCATTTTTAACATAATAGCATTTTTAACATAAGTAAAAATTAAGAAATTCTATGCAAGAATGTGTTTTTTTTTTTGAAGACATTATTTCATTATTATTACCTCTATTACCTAGAAGAAAAAACTCTTAACAGAACTATCATTTTATAGTAATTTTGAATTTGGTAGGCGTAAGATTTAGTACACTTAAAACACTAAAACTACAGAACACCCATATTTGCTATAAAATGCTTGGTTTCCTCTTTATTATTTATTATTCCCATTTTCTCTCTGCCCATTTGGTCCAAATTATACTTATTTACATGCATCTGCTCTTGCAGAACTGCATCTTAAAGACAGGCTAAACATAAATGCCTTTAAAAAGGCTGAAAATCAAAGATTATAAAAACAAAAGCACAAAGCCTTAACTCACAATTACACTTTTAAACCTAACAAGCCTGCTGCCACTTCTAAGTAAATGTTCTACTAACTGTCTACAAAAATATTTACTACAACATACAGCAACTGGGGGAAGAGAAATAGATATGTGAAGACTTCCAAATTCAGTATGGTTTTTGTTTGTTCTCTAGTTAACTATTCAATTGCAGTTGAGATACTGACAGAAAAGTAAGCTGAAGCAACAAAATGGTTATCTTGATTTGAAGGAATTGAACATTCACAATCAACTTAATCTTCTTCTTCCTCCTAATACAGCACATTGATAGCATTTCTGAAACTGAAGTTCTAGCTGGAAACTGAAAGTTACTGTACTTCCCTTAACAGACAATTCCTATCAACATCCTCTTGCCTTTCTGCTACATCTCCTCTAGAAAGGCTACCATGTACCTTTGGAAAAATCTACACAATCTCTAAAAATGATTGGGCAAAATGACAGAATACTAATAATAAACATATATACTCTTGGTTATTCATAAAGTCCTCTGCTTATCACAGGAGTTGCTAACCTAAGCAAAACCAATCTCCATTGTGAAAATACATAAGCTTCTAAGGCCAACTATAAAGAAAGTTAGAAAGACAAATCAAGAATTTCTCAAAAAGGAAATAGGTCTTTTCCCCTCACAGGTGAAGTAAGCTTTCTCAATAAAAACTCCAGGTTTATTGATTTAAATGCCTGCATAACACAACAGGTCTTCATTAAACAATGGATTCACAGTGCTTATTAAATCCACATTTATGGACTACGAACAAAGTGCAACCCTAACATTACTTGGTCTGCTGCTTTCCTACTGCCTTCTCCCTTGCTCAGTTACGTGCTCTACATCGCATGCACCCACCCACAGAAACGTCCACCTGAATTCTTTGTAAACAGACTTCATTCATGAATCCAGCAGAAAACTAACCCCCCAAAGAGAGAACCAAAAGGATGAAAAACGAGCATCAAAACTAGTGCAAAGACATGCAAGAACAGGGATGGAGAACAGCAGCAACAAGCCACATCGGCTCAGCCTCTCTCATTCAACCTGTGCGCACCACCAGCCACTCAGCAAGAGCTCATCAGATCCTAGCCAGCAGCACTTCATTATCTGTCCCCTCAGTCAAGACTTCCTCTTCAAAAGCTGATCAATGTTTTAAGCCTGCAAACTGTAATGCGAGCATTCCAGCGAAACAGAACAGTCACTTATCCAGAAGTGGAACAAAAAGTTGACGCAGAACATCTTGAAAAAGAATATGCAGTCAGGAAAACATTTATGTAGGTTCTTCCTCCCCCCTTATTTTGCAGGTAAAATGTTTCACTACTGCAAAGCCGTGCGTTATTCAGACTACACGGCTTGAAGAAATTCCAGAGATTATCAGCATCCAATCTAACAAGAGGCAGAAAAGATATTCCCAAATTCTGAATCCTGCTGCTGCAATAGCACTTACTCACAAACACACAATACACATTTAAAAAAAAAAAAAATCTATCCTCCAACTTGTCTTCTTCATTAATTAACAATGAAAAAAACAGAAAGAGAAAGCTTGCAATCTCATTCTTCTTTTCTGTTAATACGTTATCACTGTCACATTCAGATAAAACCTCAAAAGCATACTATACACTGCCATCTTCGTAACCTAACACTTTACAAATCTTAGGCAAAATAGGAGGGAAGAGAGGTTACGTATGCCAGTTACACAGATGTATGCCAGTTACATGTAACTGCAGGACAGGCAACTTGAAAATACCTGGATCTGCTGAATGTTGACTTCAGTAAGCCCTTTTTAAGATGCCTCAAAACAACATCTTAATCTGATGATGACAAAGTTTTTAAAGAACAGCTACATTTCCCTATCTTTCTGTATTTTTATTTTTAGACAGAGGTCCATTCAACAAATAACTTACACATTCAAATCATTTACCCTAAAGAGGTAATAATGCATTCAATGGGTCCACAGACTGTGTAGAGATTCTTTTTCTGAACTTATTTTAAGTGCATGATGAACTTCCTGTCTCAATTAACTGGGAAGACCTCACTCTAAAAAAGGAAACTGAAAGACAGCTTAGTAAGAATACCTTTAATATGAACTAAAAACAACCAGAAGTAACTTCATTTCTCCTTCATCTGAGGACTTGCGCACAGGCAAAAACCCATGTCAAAATTCTGGGTAAATTCTCCAGTTTCAGCTTACTAGCCTTTTTTTGAGGAATTTTTTATGAGAAAATAGTGATCTTCTCATTAGTGCTAATCCTCACTGATAGCTACAGTTAGAAGGCAAAATATGCTGCACCTTATTCCACGTCCTCAGATGAGAGTGCTATTCTTCAATACTCAGACAATACACTGTAATCGGCACAAGTTCTAATCTCTAACAATTTACAGGCTACACAAGCACCTTGCATGAATACTTTAGCCCAAATGAAGAATATCTGGCACTTATTAGTTCTCTTATTTTCCTACTTGCCTTAAGAAAGGCGTATTTGACTTTGACAGCTCTCACACAACACACCCCTGTACAAGCAAAGAAAGCAAGCTTCACTGCATACTCAGGACCCATGAGAGACATTAGTACCTGCAGGAGTTGACTCAGTCGGCCCCGTTACCTAACGAAGGGGGCTTCCTTCTACTGTAACAGGAAAACAAAGGCTCTTTTCTGTTTGTTTGTTTTAGTAAGTCCACTTAAGCTCCAGTTAATGTTTCAAATACATCATGGATACTCAATGGCCGCGGCCCAAGGACAGGACAGAGATCTCGAACAATCACACAGATCAACATACAGTTCAGCAACTTTCCAAAAACTAAGGTTAGTAAGAAGACAGAAGAGTGCTTGCATCCACAAAGAAATTCAAAGCATAATACAGGTCTCACACTACCTAAAAGCTATTAAACGGAGGTATCACTCATCAGTGACCAGTTTCAACTCCACATCCTGACACAAAACCAGCCTAGGCCACAATTTCAGATATTAGCTTCAATTAGAATGACTTGGAACTGGCCTTTGGTTGTATTTCTGAGTTTCTTCAGAATTCACACTACATGCGAGGTGTCTGGCTAGAACCAAACAGCAAAATACCCTGGATAGGTTTCTTAAATATCTAAGAGACAGCAGGACGTTATGAACTGGACAGAAAGCATCCTTCTGAGAATGATGTAACAGTGCTTCCAATCACAGTTGACACTGTTTGCTCATTCTACTCCCTGCAAAAGAGGCACAGATCTTGTTAAGGCCTCCTTTAAGCACTGAAAAACTCCTATTAAGTGAGTATGTCAATATCACATGACTAAAATTTGATTGTCTGAGAACTCAACTAAGGACATCATTTCTGATGCAAGTAAAATAAATGTTGGTATGGCTTAGTTGATGCTATTCACAGTTGGAAGACTGATCCTATTGAAAATGACTTTGCATCCCCATTTGTCAAAGATGACATTTGGGAAACCTAAACTCTTTCTACTTAGCAGCAGCAAAATTAATCCCTTACATCAATAAGCATCACAAAAGCTGCTCAGAGGAAGTCAGTAGGGCAAATCCTACCTTGTACATAAATGAAGCGTTTTGTTTAGACCATGGACAAAAGGTAAAATCCACTGACCCCTAAGAACAGCAGGAGATAGGTTCTGCACTAGCACTGGAATAAGCCATGTATGCACAAAGCCGCAGTGCAGTTCCCTCCATCTGCTCTTCCAGAAAAGATACAAGAGCAGACTACTTACACCAGAAGTGACAGAAACCGATCACCAAACTGAAACACTCACCACTTCTCTGAGGATGACCTGCTTGGTCCAAGCTTATTTCGGCTGGTGGAGTTCCTGACATTTGTAGGTGTACATCTACATGCACAAACCTGACAAAACAGTCACATCCATGCTAAGAAAGCTCCAACTGTTCAGTGCATCGATTTTTCCCATAAATTCAACTAGTATATGGTCTTCTTATTTTCACACAAAATGTAACCACTGCTTACTGATTTAGGCGTCTTTCCTTCTGAAAGAAGGAAACTACCTTTCAAAAAATTGTGAAATGGGAATTTTGTGACAGAAGAGACATAACGAGGGTAAAGAGTGAGAAAGGCAACAGTCATAAGGCTTAAGTCCAGACGTGGGTAAACCAATGTGAGCACAAACCCTCATCCCTGAATAATATGCTATCTATTTGACTGCTACAGACACATTGCAGTTCAAGGTCAAAAGTCCAGGCATCCCTGTTAAATACATTTTATGCCAGTAAAAAATTCACATTTGAAGGATCACATTAAAAATACAATTTGCGTAAAACTGAAGTGTTTCACTGCTTATTATTAGACCTAAGAGTATAAAAAAACAATCAGAAGTAATGCTACAAAACCTGTAACACTTATCTGTAAATGCTTTGCTGGCTAGTTAAACACTAAATTAATTCCAAGACTGTAACAAACCTACCACCTTATAAACCCACAATACTAACAATTTAAGAGGCAGTTAACTTCTTCCTATTCCTGAGTCAATACATTATCAAAAAAAAAAATTAACACATTAACATGCTTTGTAATTTCAACAATGCAGATTCAATGAAATATAACTCAGTAATACAGTCATGTTCCTCAGAAATACTCCATCCTAATTTAAGAAATGCCTACTCTTCATAAATACTGCATGAAGCAGTAATAAATCTAGACAAATACAAACATTGTTCTATATAGCCACCTTAGGACAAAGCATCACCAAGATCTAGTTTTAAGGTAGCATTTACTACCACAAAATTATTTCAATCCCAGATGTACAAAACAACGTGATATTGATTTGTCAGAGATGGCATCAATGACATCTACAATACCACACCGTTCCACTCAGACCTGTGTTTCCTACCTCACCTCCCTGCCCCACTTTACAAAGACAGACAGGTGATAAAATTCATAAAGCCTAATTCTGTAGTAACTGGAAGGCACTGGGTAGTACCCCATCTAAGTTCCTAGCAAAAGTAATGGAAGAGAACAGACTTGACTAGTGTGGGAGATCAGGCTGTCCCAGGATTTAAATGGTTGCACCGCAGGACAGGGGAGAATCCGCACCCTTGGAAGATAGTAGAAAAAAAGCGTGTGCTGGTACCTACAGAACAGTAGTCTCCACCATGAGGAAAAAGCTCCCCAGGGAAACCTTAGCAGACCAATGAGATCAAATCTGCCAGATTAAAAAAAACAAAAAAAACAAAAAGAGGAACTGGAATTAATTCAGAGGCTTCTGCACCTCTGTAAGACTTTACTCATACCACATCACAATGCCATAATTTTGTAGTGTCGGCCACCACTACCTTCCTACTGGAAACTCAGACCATTGCAATGAAGTTTTCTGGTTTGCAGACTTCAACTTTGAATGCAGCTTTTCTTGTTTGGTGTTGAAAAATTATTTCAAATGTCCAGGGTATGGTGCAAAACACTTGTTCTGTATTAGGACAGGAGAGCCCACTAAGTGCACATTTACAAGATAGTAAGTACTATCAGTATGCAATGCTGATGTCAGTCACCTAGCATGCCTTAAAATATAAATATTAACTACATATTTTTAATTTCCAAAGATGCAGAAACAACTATTCTATTTTCTTCCAGATTCTTCTCCCATGAAAAATGAGACCGAAGATATTTATAAATTTCACAAGATCAGTTTTCCACTTGAGAAAGGTATCAAAGAAATACTAAACTGACAACAAACTTCACTAGCAAACCAAACAGGCAGCTTACTTTTTAAAATAATTAAGAAAATTGATTCATTGCAAGAAGTCAAAGAAAGTCTCCCTTAAAAACAATACATATATTCATCTGGTCTTTGCTCTTGTAATAAGGAAATTAACCTTTCCAAATTAAAATGTCTTCAGTCATTCATTATATAAGTCCCCTCTACGGTTTGGCTGAAACAAGTTTATACACCACAGTCCTTTCTACAATTGCTGTCAGGTTACTGACTTACCTTATGTCAGCCTCATAAGAAGGCCATTGCCACAGCCTCACATGATGGATGGATAACTGCGCACACACAGAGGACAGCAATCCTGCACATTTGCAGTGAATGTGGGACCTCCTGGAAGTGCTGAACTTAGTGTGTATGCACAGAACCGTATTACCATGCACACACAGCGGACTCTGGTGCACAGTAAGAGTTAGACAGAAAAGACAATGAGCAACTCCTCCACAGTATAACACAGCTACCCCAAGGAGAAAAAAAAGACATGAAGTAGCTCCCTGGTTTATGCAACACAAAATACACACAGACTGATGTTTATTTTTTTGTCTCGCAAACTAGAAAAATAATTTTCCCAAGCAAAACATTTCAAAAAAACCTCTTGTATCAGATTGCACCATACAGGACCAGAACAGTCAGAAAAAAAACAAACGAAAAGAAAGAAGGAGTGTACCATTCAGTAATGTGGCAGAACGACAACAGCACCAAGTATTACAAATTTATTTTATTCTGAACAAGTAGCAAAAAATATACTTCTCTGAATCAAAGTGAAATTCCTACAACTAAATTCAGCTAAAGAGCAATCTGTCATAGAAATACTCAAGGTGCTTTAGCTAAGTCCAACAGAGACCTGGCAAACATGAAAATTTTATTTAGTAGAAGACTATGATCATATCTGCACTACAGATTTTCACTGTCATGACTGCACAAGTCAGGAACGTTAAGGGGTACAGTCCCTAATCAACAGAGCAGTGCTAGCATAAGCTCCTTACACAGAGGTAATTACACCAGCAAAACCGTACTTTTACCTATATGAGCCGTTCTGTTTACAGGGTGGGGTAGCAGGTGTGCACCATCCTGGCGCAGTGTGTTTTATCAGTGTGGCTGCACACACAATATCAAAGCTCTACCAACGCGCTAGCACAGGCCCTTCCAAGTTAAGAAGGGGTTTATCTCAGGAAGAAGCAAGACTTTGAAAGTTCACTCAGATTCCTTGAATGAAAAAAGCTACATTAGCAAACAGAGTCCAACCTGTTTGCGTACATGAGAGCTTCTGCCAGCATAGCTCTGTTAATAGCTGGGGAAAGAACTGTAACCAGCAATGGTACTGACAGAACTTCAATAAAAGCCAAACCTTAACTTAAGGCACTTTCACACACTGTGTACATCTTCCAAACCGTAGGCCCATAATCACATTTGATAAAAAAAATTCTTATTTAGTTTAGGGTTTCTGCATTTAAGGATACATAAACTAATTTCAAGAGGAAAGAAAAGTATCATACAAATGCCACTGGTATTTCTACCCTAGAGCTTCACGGGTATTTAAAAGACTAGGCAGACAGACTTTATTGGCTTACTACCAGACTAACATTCAGGTTTTTTTCTTTTTTTTTTTTTAACTACTCCTATAATACCCTCTTAAGTCTTTACTCACATTCTTCTGTGCACAATAATCCCATATCTGCCCTAACAATTGAAGTTTACCTAAAGAAGACTAAATAAAATTGCATTTTTTGGTGAGGTTCTTCTCTCAGGGTCTGAATAGTATGAGCAAAAATAACATGGCAAATAGATTTTGCTAAGTAAGAACCACTGTAAAAGCACAATCTACACACGCCGTGTAGATAGCTCTGCTCTTTTTTCCCTTTTATATAAAAAGGAGAGGAAAAAAAGGCATCTTTTTGCGGTCAAAAGCTTAGATTCCAAGAAAAAATTAACAATTGTCATAAAAGAAACCTTCTAAAGGCCCCAGTACAAGCCAATTTTATAAGCCATGGTCCTAAGTTTAGGCAACAGAAATATCAATTACAAACTTTGACTGTAATTGGGTATTACTCACTACACAATAATCTTTACCATTCCTTTTCCAACACCTTGAATGGAAATATTTTACAAATACATACGACTCATCTGCCTAACGCTCAATTTCTGCCACAAAACTTGACCTCTTCAGTAGCACTGAAAAATATATTTTCAGCAACCGCAAAGGAAACAAAGAGCTTTGGAAAGGTGATTCACACAATCTGGCATTCCTCCACTGAAGTACCAAAGAAATCAGTTCTTTATCATCACTTAAGAACACTGGGTTGTTAAGTGAGCAGCAACGCTTTAGTCAGGCTAAGTCTATGATCCTTACAGTTTAACTCTCCGATGTCCCATAGCTTATTTTTAAACATACAATATTGCGATTCTAGAACTGTCAAATTTCAGTTTGAGTACTTACACTGTACTTAAAATTCCCTCTTCTCCTTCATAGTTTTACACAAACTAGAAGAACTGTGCAGGATTTTCGTCAAGTTGGCATTATTACAACACATAAACTAGTTATACATCCTAAAATATTGTATGTAAGAAATGTTAGTTTTACATTACAATTAAACTATCTGTATCCCCTGGCATGTCTAATTATTGTTGTCAGCAGAACTGAGCATACAGAAATAGACTCAGAACAACTGCAGGATTACAATTTCTGACCCTATCAGCACAGCTGTTGAAGAAAAATCCTGCATTTTTACACTTTTTTTCCCCTCATTTCATTTGTAATAAGCAAGCTTATATACAACATCTGAAACCAGTTATCAATTGCATTCTTATTCCATTGAATATGATTCATTATACGAAATAAAACAAATTAATTTCTCCTTCAGAATTCAGTGTAACACAGTAATTACAGCATACTGATTATGTTATTACAAATACAATAGACAGTTCAGTTCCCAATTTTGATCAGGGTTTACCATGAGAACACACATAATACACATTTAACCTTTGTGTCTTAACTCCCTAACTGGAACTTTAAGATATTTCTTAACCTCAAAGTCTATCAATGCTGTTGAGACTACCCCTACTAAATAAAGCATTCACTTATTTCAGAAGCTGTATTAGATAAAAACATAATAGTAGTACAATCTTTGAAGTGTAACTGACAGTGGACTAAATATTGTCCTAGGGAAGAGGCTTGAGAGTACACAAAAAAGCAACCGGTTCTTGCATAAGCTAGGTAAAACTTATATTAAAATCCTGTCCTTAAACCTTCTGCCACGGTCCAACTACTTGAAGCACTACAGGAGACACTAGGCAGAAAAAGCGCACCAGAGGGTAAAACTAGTGCAGACGGAAATCACCACTTCTGTCAACTACAAACCATCTGATCTTACACTTGCTGAGTACAGCCCTGTCTTCCTCCATTTCTATCACTTAAATTTCATAACCTTTGAGCCTAATCCCTGTAATCCTTCCCCTTCCTCTCTCCACTTATTATTTCTGGCTGAAGTTTCAGGCTGTATAGAATTAAAAGCCCACAGTTAAAGTTACAACCATAAAGACGATATCTTAAACTGAAATCAATTAATATAAATCTACTGCCAGAAAATCTTAGTAGTGAAGCAGGATTAAGCAGAACAAACGTTATCTTTTGGTGAGTCCACCACACACTGGAAAATTTATTCAGTTGTTTACTATTTTGTGCTCATACAGTTCTATTAGCATTGCTTGTGGAAGGGGTTTTTAATTTAAAGAAACTCAGACAACACATCATGAAAAGCACCCTCTAAAGCACTATGTGAATTACATCTTTTATCTGAACAGTTTTAAAAATCAATAAATACTTCGTAGTGTACATAAATTTGCAGTAGAACAAGATGTTCATCTGCATACCAACAGAAATTAAGTATTTTTCCAGATTTCCTATTTTTCTTTTTAAATGGATATTTTAAACTCTAGTCTTGAAATCAACAGTTATTTGATTTGCAAGTCACTTCAGTCATGCAGTCTCAGAGTAGGCTGAAGGCTAACATGAGCCTTTATTCTTTCACCAAAGTGCATTAAAAAGCCTTTATGTGCAATATGTTTCTGTAACTGTCAAGTGAAAAATTTTAAGGCCTAACTCCGAACAGCTATTTTAAGTATACTTCTCTATTTATTCCTATAGAAAGTTCCAAATGTCAGAGAATGATAACGAGCAGTTGGCATATATAAAAGTGGAGCACAACCCAGAATATCTATTACAATTAACACAGTCTATGCTACACTTGTACAGTAACTACACATTGCCATTTTTCATTGACCAGCAATTCAACTACTTCAACAGCTAGTAAATTTTGTTTGTAGAAGTATCAATAAGACACAGTTGAAGCTATACCAATTCAAATTACCACGCACAAGAAAACCTTGTGTAAAATAGATTAAAAAGTTGTCTTAAAATTAAGCAAAAGATAGTTGAATATCAGTTGCCAAAGAATTTACTTAAACAAGGCTGTGATATTTAAGTATTGAAAAGAACTACTTCGGCAGTCTCAAACATTTTTTTTTCCCCTGGATAATCTAAAAAAAAAAAAAAAAAGGCAACTGAAGAACGCTATATGTATCCTTTTATGTTAAATAAAAGGAACCAGCATTTTTTGCCTCCCTGAAGTTCGCAGAAAAATGAAAATGTGAAAGCCCATCCAAGAAAAACAGAATGTTACACTGTTTTTAATTACTGAATGTACAGCATGAAGACTGTAATACATATACATTTTTTAACATATTAAAAAAAGATTGTAATGTTTTTTCCAAGTTATAAATGACAAGCTAACATTATAGGATCTTCTTCATCCACTACTAAAATATAGCTATCGCTTGGAGGTATAAATGGAAAACTACATAACTGTATGAAACAAAATTTGGTCATGATCAAAGAATAGCTTTGCGCAAGCCAAATAAGCGGCTCTAAAATACGATCACCTCCAAGAGAGAGTATTTAAGTACATTGGGGGGGGGGCGGAGACAGCTATTGACAAGGAATTTATTGAATATTTAAAGGCAGCTAACGATTAGCACTGTCTACAGATTCAACACTTTCTCTTTCCCCCTACAAGAAAGTCACCAGAACATGATAAAATTCGACTTTTCTTGTGTGACTCACCAACGAGGAGAACGTCTCCATCACCCAGAAAAAATAAATGTAACCTCAAGTCAGGTAGGCTGCAGTCCCACCCACCGAAGACCCAACCCCGGGATGTTTTCAGCTGGGTTTCTGGAGTCCCCAGGCGCGATGAGCACCGCCCCGACGAGGAGCACTACGCCCGCACCCAGCCACCCATCAGGGCCCGGTGGAGGCACCCCTCGTCCAGCACTAGAATACGGTGAAACAGAAACGAAAAAGGCGGTTAAGTCGGTCGTGACGTCACGGAGAAGCTTGCCGGCGTCAGCTTGATTATGACGTCGATCGCCTCAGAGCACAACCGTCCTCTCCTTTCCCCCAACATGGAGGAGCCCGCCTTCTAGCCCGCTCCGCCCGGGGAGGGCGTCCTCTCCGCTCCGGCCCAACCACGTTATGAGCTTACGGGGCGGCGGCTTTTAGCTTCCTTCGGGGCCCCCGCATTGAGTCGCCGACCTCCTCTGGAACCGGGCCAGGCCTCCGGCGTGCCCGCGCCCTGCAGCCGCACCGACGATCCCCTGAAAACAGGCCGCGCGGCTCCCCCGGGGCCCTCCGGCCGCCCTGACCCGCACCGCCCGCCCGCCTCCATTTTCTAGCCGAGCCCAAAGGCGCCCAGGCCTGAGGAGGCGGCCGCCCCTTTTCCGCGACCCCCTGCGCCGCAGCGGCGGCCCCGCTCCCTTTCCCCTCCCGTCCCGGTGCTTCTCCGGCTGCCTCCCTCACTCACCGCGGGGAGGGGGTGGGGGATCTCGCCGCCGCCGCCGAGGGTCTCAGCCTCGCCGCGCCGCCATTTCCTCCTCGCAACCGCTCCAGAGCGCTGGGCGGGGGCTGCTCCTCCCCCGCTACCATAGAGACCGACATGGCGGCCAACCGCAGCCTAGAGCGCCCACCGCGCCTCGTTTTGCGCACGGCTCCCGGAGGACTTCGGCCGTTGCCGGCTCCGCCTCCCGGACCGGCAGCGCGCGCGCTTCCTCAGGGCTCGGGGCTGGGCGGGAAAGGCGCGGTGCCGGCCCGGCCCCTCACTCGCGGCCGCCCCTCTTCGTCTCCCCCCAGCTCTAGCGGCTCAGAGCCGTTCCCCACGCAAGCCTCGGCATCCCCTCGGCTCTAGGCCACCTAGGCGGAGCGGGAGGCAAGCCGCCCCTGTCACCTCAGGAGCGCTGCGGGATCAACAGCACCTGCTCCCCGTTCTCCTCATAAAAAATACGGGGCGTCTTACCTCACAGGAACGGCAGTTTTATTCATTATTCGTGAGGCGCTGATCGCCGAAGCAAAACTGCACTGTAGCAGTACTAAATAACTGTTTTGCTTAGTGACTTGTCCTACAGAGCAAGGTCAGCTCTGTGACAGGATTAACATGGGCAAGGAATTTGTCTGCTGCTTTGTAGACCTAACTGCTCCCATCAGCCGTACTCCCCACCTGTGCTTATTCCATTGTTTCCATTTTTTTCATCTATTCCATCCATTTTAGGAAATTAAATGGCAATTGCTGCAGTAATGGCTGCCCCGTGGGTCCAAGTAATCAAGTGCTGTGGAAGGACTCACTGGATTAGTTTATCCACCAGAGGCTTCTCAATAAACATCCTTTGAAAAAGCCTAGGCTCTTCAAAAACTTCAGGAGCCGAACTGCTACAAACACAGCATTAATTCCAGTTTACATTTTCATTCCTACTATCAGCATCTGTGATACAAGCAGCCAGAAACACCTAGAGGATCACTGAGGGGTCCCAAAATTTACAGGAGCACTCATGAGGCTATGTGAAAGCTTGCACCATGGATATCACACCTGAAGAGCCTTTGAGATAAAGTGGAGGTGCAAAGTTGAGCTCTTTGATGGTTCACAATCCTGCACATTTTCCCCCAGGTGTTGGTAACAGTTTCAGTCATATTCCAGACAGGTGCAGTGTTTACCAAGACGGATTAAGAAATGGAAAGTGAGAAAACAGGAAAAAAACATACTTAGCATTAATTCTATAGAACTACAGGATTCTGTCAAATGATTCAATTACATTTTATGGAAATCTGCATTCTAGAGCACAATATGAGACTTCGAGGAGTAAAAGCTCAGGATGATGTTGTAGAAAGCTAATAGCAGCTCTTTTTTTTTTTCCCCCCCTGACAGCATAGTCAGCATCTCCTTCTCCACCTGTAAAACAGGGCAGTATTAATACTTACTTCACACAGGAACACCAACAGGTAAAAAACAGATTCCTGTACAAAAGTACAAGACACCATCATTAAAGGCAAGCAGTACTTTAATTTTTATTCTGCAACTACAGAGCTACAATAAATGAAAGGCACATAGAAGGGAAATACCTTTTAATTTGGTAGATCAAGCTCCACTCTGACTTACGCCCTGGGGAAAGCTAATGATATTATTAATGGTCAATTTAGCATCCAGGGGGTGCTCAAAACAAGGAACTACGCACCAAGGCAAAGGGAACATGCTAAACAAGGAATTGCACACCAACAGTGAACAGGAGATGCCTGCAACAGGGGATCCAGCAGTGAAACAAGTATTAAATTCCTCTCACACACGTTTGCTAAGAGGCTTATACCATCTCAATGTAATAGTCTTTCAGTCTGCACACCCAGGGACTACTAACTATGGGTTGAAAGTCTAATGTGCTTTGGAAAACCTGCATCTTTGTGTTAAGACTGCCTTCTAACAGTCCATGTCAGAGTATCTATCTTTCCTGACTAAACACCTGTGTCTCCTTCACTTATATGGTATCTTCAGCATCTTAGCTCCTTCTCTGCCTCATTCCTTTCCCTTCCCCATTCTTTTCCTGTACTAAAGCCTAATTTCCATTAATTTAGGAAATTTACTCCTGGTTACTGGTCTGAATCTGCATTGTCCCGGCAACACAGCCGCAGCTTTTTTGATTATCTTTATAATGCAAGTTTTGTCTTGGTTTAGACCTCCTCTTACATAAGATGATCATAGTTTCTAACTGGTTTGAACTGAAAACACTGCTAGGAAATCCTAGCAGAACGATTAATGACTATCAATCAGCTTCTAAAACGGTCTAATAAGCACCTTATCTATCTCTCCTTCTTAAGTACCGGAAAAGCTTATGCTAAGATATCTACAAAACCCTCAGCACTATTCTCCTTTAAAACTTTTTTCCACTGCTTTCCAAAATCTCTTCCACTATTAGGCAGTCAATGCACTGAGACTTTCTTCTGCAGCTAATACATCTGCATTTTTTTTATCCCTTGGGTATTCCTAATTGTCCTTTTTCTTTTTAAAAAAAGTAAAAAGATAACTTTATGATGTGCCTGCGAATTGGCCTTACTTTTTATCGTGTCTTACACAAGGGCCTTTAGGCACTACCATAAAACTACTACTTGGAACAGGCACTAAGGCATCATCTCCTTGTTGCAGAGATATCATCTCCCGACACGTGGGTTCATATGGATTAAAAAAAGCACAGAGATGTCGCTTCTGTTCTCACCCACCTTTCCCTTCACCAAGATAGCAACCTTTTTCAGTGTTTAAAAGCCCTAAAAGATTATACTTACTTTATGTTCACCCCTTCTCTCAGTTCTTCCTCACAATGTTCTGGGGAGCCAATTTCTGCTGCCAGGTAAAAACTAGAGACAGAGTTAGCTCATGAAAAGACTAGGGATGAAAGCAAACAAGCAAGTTCTCATCCCTACTCCATGATCACTAAGTCAGAAGAGACTAATTTTTGTTGGCTGTGCTCCAACTTTACCTTTTTTTGTGGAAAAAGGCCTGTGTCCCCAGGGTCCAGCACATCAGCCAATATAGATACAACAGGTGTCAAGGTAGTTTATCCTCTGGGTGCTTGATTCTCCAAGGCTCCTGATGCATCATTTTTCATAAAGACTAAGTGAACAGAGAAGTGCTTTACTCAGGGTTAATCATATTCACAAAGAAAGCAATCCCCTTCCTTACCACATGACAGAAACTTAGAGTCTGTCCCCTGTCCTGTCCCAACCTATTCTAGATAAACTTCCCCCTCATATGAGTCTTTTCACAGGGATTTTAGTGACTTCTTCATGAATTAGGGATTTTGATTTAGGGTTTACTCCACTCAACTCCACATATTTGCCACCAAAACACATCCTTGAGTAGAAGAGAAGTTTATCATACATCACATACAAGTTATATAAAATGCATTGAATTACTTCAGCAGATATACAAGTTATTTTTATTCTCTATTTTGCAGTCTTGCCCCAAAGTCTAAAATTCCATGTTATTGTTGGCCTCATTACTATAAGATTCTTGTACAACAGTGGCATATGAAAGCCACAGGATAGTTTCTAGAAAGCAAGATAATTTTCTTCCATGCATTATAACCTAGCTTTGGAGCCACAGAAGTGTCCTGCAAGGTCTTCCTTAGTAATAAAAGAATTGTTTGGTTCCATGTTGGTGGTGAATGTGATGTTTTTAACAAAAGTTAGGCTTTAGTGCCAGGAAAAGGGGGAATGATATAGGAAGTTTTTGCAGGGCAACAACTGCTTGCCTCTTCCTACTCCCTTTTCACTCCCTTCTTTGAG
The DNA here is from genome assembly GCA_013399475.1 of Chauna torquata. Lineage (NCBI taxonomy): Eukaryota > Metazoa > Chordata > Aves > Anseriformes > Anhimidae > Chauna > Chauna torquata. The sequence goes on along the minus strand of VXAL01017688.1, from coordinate 58,546 downwards.
AGGCTTAACAAAGAAAAGCCATGCAAACTGTACAATTTGGTATTTCCAAATCCTTGAGTATTCCAGACTATGAATCACAGTGAAACTAAGTGCTCATCTTCACTAAAGGCAGCAACAGGTATTATACATGGGATAATTAAACATTTATTCAGTGAGATATGAGTTTAAAAGAAGGGAATGCAGAAGGTGACCAGGCAGGTTTGTATCAGGAAAGAATTAGCATAAAATATGTTCTACCTAGGATACTGCTCAACCCCCCAAACATGGAGAATTTTCATCGCACCTAAAATATTAGTAGGGAAAAAAGGCCTGCATCAAGATAATTGAGTAATAGCTTTGTAAGTTATTTATATACTTAGGATCTTACCATATCAGACTAATACTGCCATCAAAAAAAAGTTTCATTACAAATAGTACTATTCAGTATTATTTAACTAAACAAACACAATTAATGCTTTAGAAAGGTACTTGGTTTTCAGGCTCAGTAAGAAAATGCTTCAGTAGCAACACTCACCATTTGCTTGTTACAGTGGTTATAAAGCCTCTTCTCTCAAATAAGAGCTCAGACTCCAACCAGGTTTGATATTACCATCAAAAAGCTGGGGAAAGCATAGGAAAGGAAAAGAGAATGCAGCTAGTCATCATATTCTGCAAATAGGTTACAAACTTTTTTTTGTTACCATTCCAGTCAGAAAAAAAGCCTACTGAAAACACTTGGGGGAAAAAAAAAAAATCAACAGTGTTTTTCATTACAAGCAAAACCACAATCCAAGAGCTGTTTTTGGCTCATTTGTACATTTCTTTAGCTTAGGGACAATAAAGGCATAAAGGGAAAGTTCTGTTGCAGTTGGTTGAATATCCCAACCTGTGAAAAAAAACAGGCATGAGCACTGCACAATCAAACACACTGCCAAATAGCAGCTCACACATTTTTGGTTTACTTATTCAAAATATTATTCTACTTTTTAGAAAGCAGTTACAAGCTATTCCTTGTTCTTTACCTATAATGGCAGTTGTGGTATGAGTTACTCTCTGTTGTCTCCTCTCTGCCTGGGGTGTGTTTCCCTCTACAGCAAGCTCAGGAAACCCTCCTAGAGAGGAGCACTCTCCTATTCTCTCTCTCTTAATCTAAGTCTCCTGAGAAACTCCACCTTTTTGGGAGGAGCTGACAAAAATCAGACATGGCATCTAAAGGAGAGCCTTACAAACCTACAGGTTCAGAAGCACAAGAAATAGAATCTGAAAGTTTGTTTTTCCCTATGAGTCAAATTAATTGAGAGTTTTGTTTTTTTTTTTAATTAAAGCCTGAGGAAAAGCCATCTCCAATCCATAGGAATATTTACTATGCTGTAGCTTTCTTCATCATATGGCTAACAACAACTAATGGCAGGTAGTACTGCATATTTGAAGTTCTCTGTCCAAAACTTTGCATTGTTTATAAACTTTGAGGTTTGTTTGGAGAAATAAGTTAAAATAAGCAATTATTAAATTGTAGAGATTCTCAATTTCAATGTAGGGGTAATTGTGGAAGTGAGTTTTGGAGGCTATGTTTTATGGCACGGTTACAAAAACAAGAGTGAAAAATGAGTAATTGAATCCATATTCTCCCTGTGTACAAGTGAAATTACATTCTCTCAAGAAGTTCCATTTGTAGTATTTCCAACAAGAAAGTTGTACCTCTAAAGCCCCGTTCTCTATTCAAATATATAAATTGAGCTGTTTTCTTGTCTTTTCTACAGAATGCTGATTCACAGACCCCATTGGATCTGGCTGCAGCAAGTTTATTAATTCACCTCAGCAGCCAGTACAAATTGTGACATAGATGGTAAATCAGAGCCCTCAGCCACTACATTTCACAGTCCAGCACAGCAACATAACTGGAAATTGGTGGAACTTTACATTGATATACCAGGCTGTGACCTACAGAAGACCCATTTTCATCTGAATTATCCTGGAACATTGGTAGGGCCAACTCTGTGGGCAGCAGTCCAAGCTCAAATGGCCAACACATGCCAATCACAGCTCAAGAATAACTGAGCTGGAAATGCTGCTAGCGTGAGCCCTGCTGTGTCTGTGTAGAAGCAGTTGCACCCTCACACCGCTCTGCCCGTTCGCACCGCACTGGACCAGGGATGGAACCAGCTGATCGGTGACTTTCTAAAGATGCTCCGGTTGTTGCCACCTCTGTCCCAGAGAGGGCCATAACGTCACTTGAGACATTAATTAAAGTGTCAGGGAGGAACACGAGTCACAGAGCAGCGGTCCCAGCAGCTGGGAGAGGCAGCACGGTGGAGCCAGCACAGGCCCAGCCTGGCAGGCGGGAGCCAACAGGGGGCTGAAGGGAGGCAGGGAGGAAACGAGGCCAGTCCCCCAGCCCTGCTCCGCGGAGCAGCCCCGCTGACTCCAGCGACGTTCGCCCGGCGGGCTCGTACTGACGCTCCCCAGCTGCCTGAGGCGGCGCGGCAGCCATCTTGGGCCGGGCTCACCCAAACCTGGGCCGCTCCGAGTCTATGGTAACCCGGGCGGGATCGCCCTCAATCTCTATGGTACTGAGGCGCCCCCGCCGCGGGGCGTCTCTATGGTACTAACGCCTCCCTGGATGTGTGTGCGCGCACATGGTGTACACTCTGTCCCGAGGCCCAGCTCTATAGTTGCGTTTTCTCGCTCCTCTCCGGGCGCTGATTGGCCGAGAGGGCGGTTCTCGCGAGATCCGCGCGCCAGCGGCCTGGCAGAGGCGGCGGAGGGGCCCGCGTTCGTGCGTCGGAGCCGGCACCGGGGCGCGCTCGGTAAGATGGCGCCGGCGGATCCGCTCCTTCCCCCGGGGAATGGGGGCTGCCGGGGGCCTTCTTCTGGTCGGGCGGCTCGGCCTGCGGTCGATCGCTGCGGACGGTGGGGAGGCGCCGGGCCTGCGGCGAGCGAGGCCGGGAGCTTCGGTGGCCCGGGCCCAGGGGAGGGCCAGNGCAGTGCGGGGCCGGGGTCCGATCGGCCTCGCAGCCGGCCCCGGGCTGATCCTGCCTCCCGCCACCCAACTTTACTGGGGTCGCTGCGGCTTTGGCGATAGTTCAGGAAGAGGAGAACCTGTTGGAGAGGAGTCGGGGATGAGAACGCGCACTGCCGCTCGTGTTTGTCCGGGAAGGGTGGCGGTGCCTGTTGCTGTTGTTGTTGCCGCCTCTCCTTCCCCTTTCGCTGCCTCTGTCATAGTGACTCGAAGGTAGAAGTGTTTAAACGTCGGTTTACAGTTTAGCGCAGCACTTTGTTTCTAAATCTGAAAAAAATTGTAGTCGAGAAAAATACTGGGAGATAATTTAATAGCATTGGCAGGAGTAGTTTTGGGGATGGGAGAGCCACGCCAAGCTAGTATAAGCCTTTCAGTTGTACCTTGGATAACTTACCATGTGCTGTATTGTAGCTATATAATATATGTAGTTATCCAGTCTAAGTTTTGTTGAAAACTTTAAAGCAAATACTGTTTACATAGGTTTTGTTTTAGAGATTTGTTACAAATTTTCTGGTTAGCTGTCAGACTGTTTGATTCATTTGTGCTGCACTATGGTGCTGTCTGTCCTGTATAACTCATATACAAGATTTGTTTGGTCTGGATTTAAGAGTAAGTACAAGAAGATGGTATTTGAATTTTGTATTCTGATGATGGATGAAAGGAGCTTTAGAAACTGACTAGTAGATGTGAAAGTGCAGGAAAAAGGAAGAGAAAAATGTGAAAGTGGTATGAGATAAAAAGGTGTCTTTTGGACTAGTAATTTAAAAGATCTCATAAGAAAGTTATAAAGATAGTAGTAACACAGTGCTTATACACATTAAACTTGCTTTTAATTGGATTGTGTTAAATGAATGTTTTTCTTTCTTTATAGTAAGAGTCCAGGATGAGTTATACAGAAAAACCTGATGAAATCACGAAAGACGAATGGATGGAAAAACTTAATAACTTGCATATTCAGAGAGCAGACATGAACCGCCTTATCATGAACTACCTTGTTACAGGTAACAGTGAGTAGTAATGCTACGAGGCTCTTAAATGCATGTCAGTTATTTTATCAGGACAGACCATTTTGGTTAGAATATGTTACTAGATGGAGTGAAATTAAGGACTTTAAGGATTCAGTGATTGCTTTTGGCTTCTCTTAGCAGTGTACAGCTGCTCTTGTTTTCTCTTAAGTGGGCACTGACTCAGTTGGATTAAATCAAGGACTTAGCAGATATCATGCAATAGAAATTACATTTGCTAACCTTAATTCGTATGCTAAAAGACATAGAAAAAAATATTTTTTGGAATGGTGTTAACAAAAATGATCTGCTTCTGTATGATATCCTTTTTTGTGCCATTAAGACAGAGTTCAAAATATGTTGTTGCTGTTAAATAACACTCTCAAAGCTGCTCAGAACAACTATCAAAAGCTAATTTTAGCTGTCTAGAAAGATAAACTCTGAAAGAGCACTGTTGTCAAAATAGTTTGAAACCAAAAATATTAACCCCTTCAGCATATAGCCTAACTTTATACTTAAAGCAATCAAAAACCCTTGGAAATTGTCCCTAGCAATTATGATGCATACCATCACAGTAAGCTATACTAGGGTGGAGGCATTTATATTCGATCTACACCCCTGTTTACATTGGTGTGTAGCTGGAGTTTCTGGGATGAGGGAAGAGCATCTTAGTGGCCTAGTAAAGTATGCTAAATCATTTTTGTGTGTATGAAAGCATGACTTAAGGTTTAGAATAGCTGTTACAACTGTTTTTCATACTAATGCTACGTTTTTTAGAAAAGCAAAATTCATTTTATTTTCTTGTTCTCAATAAAAGTGTATAAACACGACTGTGGTCTAGAGGGAGAAGCAAAACTACCCAAATTTTGAAAAAGTGAGCCCATTTTGGAATAATTACACTGTTCTATTAAAGCTGTAAAGCTAAGCGGTGTTGGACTACACGTTGCACACATCCTTAGAGAATGAGGGCACTTGAGTTAAGAATGAACTAGCCATGTACCGCTAGATGTCTGTATAAATAAAAATTTTTCAGAAGTTTAGAGTTTATCTTTCAATTACAAAAATGCACGAGCAATACTGAAATCTTTTCATTTAAACTGATGTTTTTTAAGGTGTTTTGTAAAACCAGTTTTATAGGTTAAATGTTTCTATTTCAGAGGGCTTTAAAGAAGCAGCAGAAAAGTTTCGAATGGAGTCTGGAATTGAACCCAGTGTTGATTTAGAGACTCTCGATGAAAGAATAAAGATTAGAGAAATGATATTGAAAGGACAGATTCAAGAAGCCATTGCATTAATAAACAGCCTCCATCCAGAATTGTTAGACACGAACAGATACCTTTACTTTCATTTGCAGGTAAGGACAGGTGGCAAACTTTATTTTTGTTTTAGAGGTTGCTGAGGGACTGGACAAAATAGTGTGGGTTTTAGGAGTGTGTTAAGGGGGTTGTGACTAAACGTGGATGCAGTGTCAAATGTTTGTTCTTGGCATCATTTTGTAGCAATGGGAAACTGTGGCGTGGTGCGGTAGCTATCATATGCAATTAATTAGTAACATGAAAACTTCAAACAGCAGGAATGGTCTGTGATTTACCAACCTCAAAATTACCACTAATCTGGATTTCTGGTAGTTCCTTTAGTAACACCTGTTTTCAAAATGCGTTATTTGAAAGCATCACGTTAGCTTTTTTAGTAGATTTTATTGACAAATCAGTTGCTCCTTGTCTCACACATTTAGAATTGACATTAAACTGTCAAATTATGGAGTAGCATTTGTCTCAAATTACATACTAGTGACTGAAGATTATGGTCTTGAAATACTGCAGATTTGCTAATTTGTTTAGCTGATATTGCTGTGTTTTTTTCATATGTAGCAGCAGCATTTGATCGAACTGATTCGGCAGCGTGAGACAGAAGCAGCTCTAGAATTTGCTCAGACCCAATTAGCAGAACAAGGTGAGGAGAGCCGGGAATGCCTGACAGAAATGGAGCGTACACTGGCTTTGCTTGCCTTCGATAATCCTGAAGAATCACCATTTGGAGACTTGCTTAACATGATGCAGCGACAGAAGGTAGTACTTTCTTTAAAGGAAGTTGATGTCTTTTATTTGTTTGTGGTGAAAATGATGCCCAAATATTTTTGAAATGCTTAGAAAAAATGTGTACAGCGGTACGCAAAAGGAAAGAAGTATGTCTTAAAACAGGATTCAAAAAACTAATGTTACTGTAATCAGCTGTTTGGCTCTCTTCCTTGTCTTCTCCAGGCTCTTAGCATATGGAGCTTTGTCCTGACAACATTCCGAGGAACCAGCAAGCCGTGTGTGATGTTATCAGTCGTTGTGACATTACCAGTGTTAATCATAGGAAAACTATTACTAAACTCCAGTATTTCTTTTCCAGGTTTGGAGTGAGGTTAATCAAGCTGTTCTAGACTATGAAAATCGTGAATCAACACCCAAGTTGGCAAAATTACTGAAACTACTACTGTGGGCTCAGAATGAGCTAGACCAGAAGAAAGTGAAATATCCCAAAATGACAGACCTCAGCAAGGGGACAATTGAAGAACCCAAGTAAAATGTGTGCAGATGGACATCAAAATTGTAGTACTGCACAGTATACACTTATATCAGTCTGTGACTGAAATATTTTTACTACAGTACAGCACTCAATTCAGATTTTTCAATGAACATCTAATTTGAAGGGAGAAAAGTCCCTTTTAAATGCTGCAAAAACTGCATTGAAAGGCGCTGTATCTCTGAAAGTCTGACTTAGGCTATGCACTATAATACATTTTTAAAAAACAATTAAACAAGACAGGAAAAATAGCATTTTTAAAAGTACAGAACTCAAGCTTCCTAATTGGCTACTGATGCCTAGTTTAGTGGCCAGTGAGTTAATATGGAGTTATATTGGCAACTATTCAGTTAAGTTTAACTGTCTCCTGTTTGAAATATGTATATAGAACAGTGAATATTTTCTACCTTTAAGTTATAGCCAGATATACATTCCCCTTCAAAGTAACTGGTCAAGTTTTCATCTATAAACTTTGCAGTAAGGTCAACCTTTTGCCTAGGAAATAGTGTACAAACTTGTAAATCTTAATTTAAGGACTTTTTTTTCCTTGTTTCTGAATTTTTGGTGCTTTATATGGTGAGAGCTATGTTCATAATGGATCAGTGACCCATTTTTTTTCACGAGGAATATTGTTGGAAATAAGTTCTTTCTTAATTTTCATGAATGACCAAAATGGCCCACAGAGGCATTTGAGAGTTTTTCTTAACAGGGACCTTTCCCCCGCTGTATTAAATTTGTAGCTGTAGACACTGCGGTGATTCCAGCAGGCTACTAAAGCTTTGACAGCCACTGGATTTTTGTAAGCAGAGAGATGTACTTTTGTTAGGAAATGAAGTCGGGGGAGAGATGCTCATTGAAGCCTCTGATGCATCATCTTGTGCAGGATCTGCCTTTATGCTTGCTGAATAAGAATCATAGTTTTAGAGCTACTTGGGCTATATTTATGCCTTGAGCTGAGCAGAGCAGGGCTGTCTTTAAAGACTGAAGTTTCCGTTTTCTCAGTTCTTCCGTACCTGTCTGAAGAGATGCAGTTCATCTTCACCTGTATTACTTTGTTTACTGACTGTCCTCACTCCAGTTAGGATTATAGTTTGAATGTTTTACATGTGAAGTCCAGACTTTCAAGTCAACAGATTGTAATCTTCTGGGTATGGGATGTTCAGGTTGACTTAATTTTGCAGCACTGTTCACTGGTATATATCCAGTGGTAGTAAGCACTGATCTTGCCAAATCGATCTCTAGATTCTTAGGTCCGTATATCAAGTTATTAAAGATTTGCTGAACGAAGACCGATCTGATGGGTGAAGTAGCTTAACATCACGATACGCTGGCAGTTGTCATACCAGTCCCATACTGTACATAATCTAGTCTAGTATGGTAGATACTACCCTGTAGAATGAAACTTAGCTTTCACTTAATTTTACTGGAATACTTACGCATTAAACTGTATAAAGCTTTGCAGATACACCTGACTTACGGAAACTAACAAAACCTGTTACTGATTGCATTACTGTGAACACTGTTTACTTGTGTAGCTATATTTTGTGGGGGGAAACCATTGTTTGTTAAGCAGCGAGTAGAGATGCAGAGCACCAAGGTTAAGCTAGATGATGGATATAACAAAATTATTTGTTCCCATTTGTTACTGATAGTTTTGTTCTGCACTTTTAAGGCATTTGTGGCATGGAGGTCTTGAAGTATATACATAACAAACAAGCTATCAGTAGCCCCCCAACTACAGCAGCGGTCTGGCTTTCCTTCACCCAGACTGGTTATTCCAACACCAAAATTTTAACAGTTGTGTTCTCTCTCTCTCTCTCTCTTTCTCTCTCTCTTTTTTTTCCCCTGCTTTTTCCAGTCAGTTGATGTCTGAAAAACATGTATAACTTTTAGTTTGTGAGAAACTGTATGGTTAATGTAACTTTGTTTAATAACAAACTGCAGAAGCAAAACTGGAATAGCTCTAATTTCTTCACATATAACTGATCAGCTTTTCCTCCATTCTGACACTCATGTACTAAATCTCATCTAAAGCTTCTCCCGGATGAAGTGGAAAGTGGTGCATTTTTGTGGCATGACTAGCATTTTTCTCCATGAGAAATGCAGTATTACAGTCCTGGTTGAGAAGTTCACTGTAATTCTAGAACGCTACATTAATTTCATATAGTATTTGGGCAAAGATTGAGCGTAGATTACTTGAATTTTCTCTAGCTTGTTTTTTTTTTCCATTAAAAAATAAACATGTTTTTTAAGGGGTTTAATATAAAATTAGTATAGAACTATTTCACTTTGTTTTTATGAACATGCCACATTGATAAGCAGCTTTAATCTGTAAAGTTTTTGGTAACTGCAAGAAAATATTCGAAAGCTATGCATTTTAGAGAAAGCATAAAGGTAGTCATAATGGTACTTCTAAGGATCTTTATATTAGTGTATATAAAATAGTTTGCATATACAAATATAATATATAATCTGTTTGAAATATTCTTGAATGGTAGGGGCTGTGAAACATTATAATTTATGGAAATATTGTACACAGTAAACAGACCTCTGTCAGTACACGAATGAACTTTTGTCATATGCATGAGAAATGTCTTATTTGGTGACTACTAATGAATGGGATTTTGTTAACCCATTTTTGTTAGATAACCACTTTAACAAATATTATTAAATGCCACTTTGATCAGTTTACTTTAGTGTAAAAATACATATTTTGTTTCACTTAATTTAGAACAATATGAGAGTAACTTTTGTATGAAGATTTGTTCCAAACTCAACGGTGGCAAACAAATCTGGTAGTTAAATGTGGCACACTACACTCATTCTTCCCCCAACCTTTCCTTTGCTGAAAGCAAGTAAGATTTTTTTCATTAATGCTATGAACGTAAAGAAGTTGGGCTGTAAAATATTTTGTCTTATATGCCTCTGCAAAAAGACTTTATATCAAGTGTGTTTTGATTAGGCTACAAATCTCACTCCTTCTTCAAAACTTACCACCTCCCTCATAACTGTCTCTTGGCTGTTACCATGTTTCTTTTCTGCCTGTCAAATCTAAGCTAAACTCTGGTTGCTTCTGTTGTACAATGGAGTCATTTGTGAAGGGTAGGGGATAATGGGTTTCCATGAAGATGAAGTACTGGCAGTACCTTCTGAGAAATACTTACTGAACCGTTTAATTTTATATAGCTGGAAAACCAGAGGCTGCTGCGCAGAAACTAACAGCAGAATTTTAAGTAAAGCATTTCCTCTTGAGACTTTGAAGAGGCAAACACGCAGAGCTTGAAACCAGGTGAAGTACCTCTCAATCTTAACATGATTTCTTTGAAACACTTTCTGCTCCTTCCACCTGCATTGAAAGAAAAATGGAATTGAATGTGGAGAGCACTTATGTAGCATTACATGTGTGTGAAATTACCTGGAAATAATTCTGTCTCCTTTCCACTCCTTGTACGTATAGGGGAAGCCATTACATTATTCTAGGATGATTTTATTGTTTTTAATTTGTAAAATTTATGCTTTGTATGCTTCAGCATAAGCTTAAAAGCATTACTTAAAAAAGTCCTTGACTAGTAGATGAGTGTTGCTCAACTTATTTCAAACCATTTTCTGTCCAAGTTCATTATGAAGCTTATTAAATTGAGTTGGAGTGTGATCCCTGTGTGTCTTATCTTCATGGGTTGCCAGGCCTCCTGTTGTCATCAGCAGCTGAAAGCATCCTTCAGATACTTAGCTGAATATAAAAGGATAAGGAGTCATATTTTGCCCTAAATCTGCCTTTATACTTTGTAAGTTGTGATGGGTTCTGACCTGCACTGTAGATCTCTCTTCCATCTAGAAACGTGACTGGTCAGTATTGGTTTCTGCCATTAAGCTCTTAAGGAAAAGGGCCCAGTAGAGTTCCTGAGCAGTGCTGTCCCCAGCCCTGCTTGTCAGGTAGTTCACTGTACTTGGTCAGCTGTACAGAGACAATAAGCAAAGCTTACAAACAGGACCCTCAAATGGATTTGCATTTCTTGATCAACGTCTTAGTGCTAGAACCTATTTCTATTTTCCTCTCCCCTCCTGCTGTCATATGATGAAATCAAGGACAAGATTGGCAAAAGTACTGGTGGGATGCATGCTGCTACCTTCAGGCACTTCAGAACCAGAAAACCCTGTGCTTTCTCTGTTGTGCTGTGGATGTTAAACTGGGATTCCAAGAATATGCTTTTACCTTATACCCACCTGGCTGAATTTCTTCATGGGAATTGCTGTTCATTTAAAAACAGTCTCCCTTTTGTCAGCTTCTCTGAACTGTCCTTTCAGGGAAAAGCAGTTGTCTTTTAAGGAATGTGTGAGCCTATTTCTCCTCTCACATCCTCTCAAAAATACAGAACTCAGTCATGGTTTGTGCTCAACTTCATAAAATCTTCAAATAATACAGCCATTATGTGGATAAACTTCAGTCGTAGTAAATGTTGGCTCAAATATTAACCCAATAATCTTTTGTTTGATTTAATCTTTGGACAGATGAAGCTGAACACATGAAAAATTAGAGGAGATTGTGTTCTTGAATAAGATTATTTTCTGAAGTCAGCATCTGTCATCTGCCATTTAATCAGCCCAATAGGAGATTTGCTTTCAGAAAGTTATGAAGCAGTGAAAGGAGCAATATCTGTGTTTTTAGTTTTTTAACATTTATGTGTACGTGGTGGATGTTACAAGCTGGTTGTTAATTTTACACTCAAACACATTTTTTAACTGAAGCTATTTTTGAAAGTAAAATTAGCTCTTTTCTTTGACTAATGTGCTTCTAATGTACCTTTCCATTGACGAGGTGATGTTGAGCAGTAGGGAGGAACTGGAAAACCACAAATACAGAAGACTTCGTATGACATACTCAATTTCTAAATTCAATCATAACTTTAGTGAGTTAATAAGTAGCTAGTGTTGCAGCGTCAGCGTTGGATGTGCATGCATCCTACAGAAATGAGACTTAACATAGCAACTCAAACATGGGTATGAGTAAGTTTTCTCTGTGATTACTGTACCATACCCAATATCCAGGCTCTTCCGTTCTTTCCTGAGCTTAGTACCTGCATTTCACTTCTGTACTTATATCCACACTCATCCAAGCCATTGGAATTAACTCCAAACATATACCCTACTTTAAAACAACAACAACAAAAACCCTAACAAACTATATGTACACCCCTTATAACAGATTGAACAATGGTTTTGGTTTTTGGCTGCATTTTTTTGTGACTTGGCTCCCTCTTCTGGAAACAGACACAGTAGCAGAATGAATAAAAATATCTTCTTTGCATAGTTTCCAATTACCTGTCCAAATAATTGAAGGAACGCTTACAACCTGATGAAGGCTAAGCCCTGTGGTTACTCTGCATGGCTTCCCCTCACTCAGGCCGAAGCTTGTCGGCATTGTTTGCGGGCAGGAGGGCTGTGCAACTGTACGTGGCTGTGCCATAGGCCTTTTGGGGGAGACCTCTTTCCTCTGAGGAAGAAATCCTGAGGTAAAGAACGTAGTATGCTTTTACAGTTTTTGCTTTTGTCAGCCTTGGAGGCCTCCTTGTTCTGGAGTTGTCTCCATGGCGTGTGAAGAACCTTTTGCTACTTCATTCTCTAAGGTTTAACTCAATAATACTGTTATCCCTCTTGATTTAAGCTAACTGCTCTTCAGGGACTTGAAAAGTATTCCTGTTTGGAGAGTAATGAGTTAGCTAAACAGTACTCCCCTGAAGTCTTAATTTTATTGAGCGTTTATAGGCTGCTGGTTTTCCTGGCTGTAGATGGGAGTTGCCTGCCCTGCCGTGCACCTGCGCCTTGTACTTTTTAGTGTAGCCCAGATGCTTCAGTACCCAAGGGCCACATACGCCCTTGGGCAGGCTGTGCGGGAGCTGCTTCTCCATCCTTTGCTGACCTGAAGTTTTGGCTGTGCCTGCATTCGAGTTGCTGTTGGCCACGCAGTCACCTGAACAGTGTCTTAACAAAACTCCTCCACCTGCTCATTCATATTCCTGAAGTGACTCACGAGTCCTCTTGTTTTGGACTGAGATAACCATTTTAATGTTCTATTATTTAATGGTCTATTTCCATAAAGGAGTCTGATTATATCGCTCTGACACTTAAAGGAAGGCAACAGCTAGCTTGAACAGAGTTAAATCAAGCTGCAAGAATACTGATTCCTATTCATTTTCTCCCTAAATTCTTTGGGTGGGAATATTCACTTCAAATCCTTAAAAAGCAGGGGGAGAGAGACATTTCTGCTGGCAAACCTATGAAAGCTAGAGGAGCGGGGGCTGTCCCACCAACAGCGCAAGTAGCTTTGCACTTTTTGGGTGTTGGAGGGAGAGGACGGGCATGCAAAAGCGAGATCTTTTTAGTTAAACCTCTGTTAAACCCCCACGATGTTGCTGGTTGGTGTGTAATTATTTACCAGAGGAGGGGGAAAAAGAAAGGAAAAAAAGAGGAAAAAGAAAGGGAAAAAATAAAGAAAAAGAGAAGAAAAAATAAGAGAGGGGAAAAAAAAAGAAACCAGAAAAAATAAGAGAAAAAAAACCGCAAAAATCAAGTTAAGGGGAAGGGATGAAGAAAACGAGGCCCCGCTCTGCACTCTCCGCCGGCCGGGCACCTTCCCCGGGGGCCGCGGGTTCGAGGCTGCCCCGCGGCAGGAGCGGGGCCGGGACCGGGACCCCGCCC
>VXAL01017688.1:22581-45097 GCA_013399475.1 Chauna torquata | reverse complement strand
GCGGGGGCGGCGCTGCGGGCGGGGCTGCGGGGGCCGGGGTCCCTCCCGGCTGCACGCCGGGGCTCGGCTGGGTGGCGGAGGGGAGCCCGGCAGGGCGAGACGCGGGACTGCCGTGAAACGCGGGGGAAAAAGGAATCTCTGCAGCTGATTTCTGGCCTGTAGTCAGTTATTTAAACATGCCGTTGAAACTGCTATGAGGTTTTTATCGAAGTGTTCCAGCCAGGATGTTTGTACTGGTGATAGTCATTAATTAAGATAAAGTCTAGAATAGTAGCTGGGCAGGAGCTCGGCAGCACAAGCCGTTTGTCAAGTTAAGTGATTAAAATAGCACTCCTATTAAGCCCGAGGTGACCACTTTTAGCAGTAGGGGCATAAGCAAATGCAGGGTGGTCTCCTGCTCGGAGCAGAGGCAGCGAGCAGGCGCTGCGTGGCGATGCCCAAGGCAGCACCACCGCTCTCTGCGGCCTGGGGAAAGTCACCCGCCACCTCCGCCCCAGGATCCGCCGCTTCTCCCAGCTGAGGCGGGGCACCTGGTGGTCCCCAAGGGCCATGTGGCAGCTGGAAGTGATGCTCAGAGGCTTTTCCAAGCCGGGAGCCCAATACCCAGGGCTTCGCCCCGCTGCCCCAGCACTTTTGAAATTTGACTTTCTTATAGGTTCGGCTTGATGCTGCTGTGAAGCTGAACTAACGCCTGGCTCCCACCGAGGTGCTGTGCCCCACAGGCTGCCTGCTGCCCTTCGCCTTCGGGGCCAGTGTGAGCCTGTGGCGAGCTCACCCCAGCGGCAGAGTGGAGGGGCAGCTGCAGGGGCTGGTGACATTGGTGCCAACGCACAGCAACGCGTGGCCGAGGGGAGGAATTGCCCCTTCTGGCATTGATTAAGCTGCTGGATAAGTTAAGGTTTATCATCAGCCGCTTCCTGCAGTGGCGGCATGGCCTTGAATTGCCGTCCTGAGGTGGAGAATTCCTGCAGGCAGAGAGCTGAAGTCTGATCAAACCACACTGGTCTCGAGTGCCGGGAGTAGGTCTCACAAGTAAACCTTTGGCACCTCTGTTGCTTAAAATTTTAAGATTTTTTCCCCCTCCAAAGTAATTAGGAAAATTCCTTCTCTTTATATCTCCCTTTCTAACTTTTCCATAAGTATTCTTGAACTGGGAGTGGTGGGAGACAACCCCAGGCCAAATTTTCATGAAACCAAGTTTCCACTTAGATGTCTTTCTTTGAGAAAAAATTTAATACGTTTGGCCAGAATGAACCTTCCAGCTTCCCAAATCTCTTCTAAAAGTGTGAACCATCTATAACACTTTCCAAAACAAAAGAGATTGTCGACAAAGCATTTGCCAAGAAAGACGTATTTTGAAACAGTTCTGACCGTATCACCGATAGTCATTGGAAGAATTCAGTCAATGTGAAAGAGCAGTAGGATAATCATAACTCTAATCAGCTTGTTATCTATATTGCAGCAATTCACAGAGGCAGAGATCACGTTCCTGTTGTTAGGCAAGGACGCACACATGCGTGGTGGCAGCCCTTGTTTGGGGATGCTTTATGGTCTGAAGCAAACAAGACAGGGAGTGGGAAGGGGAGCGTTCTGCCAGGTCACGCGAGCAGGTTGGTGGCCGGTTGGTAGAGTTGCAGAACATGGCCGGTTGGGTGGTTTAAAATCAATTTGGTGGACAGTTTTTGAACAACATATGCAAATAAATGGCTGTCAACATTTCCAAGTAAGGAATGAGTTATTGCCATGGAGGCACGGTTTTATCGAATGGGGGAACTGACATAGGTTCTCCTTTCATGCTACAACAAAGGACATGCCAGGCAGCCTTCCAAGATCTGTCTGCACTGTCGGTGCAAGGAGAGATAAGCAGTTATCTCGGCAGGTTTTTTTTTCCATCTTTGTTTATGCCACTTCTTCTTTTGTCCTCCCTTTTTTCAGCTGGCTCTTCCTTCCCCTTCCACTGTTCTTGCCCTGTGATTTATCCTGCCTCTCCAGCTGCCCTTCCCAAACTTTTCTGCAGGTTTCCAATGGCTCCATTATCACCGATCTGCTCGTTCTCTTCCAAGAACAACACTTGGGGATTTCTGTTTGGGGCTTGAAAAATTGCTTGTGTTTATTTAGCGCACCTGGATGTTTAGGTAGCACTTTTTGTCTGGAGGTCTTAACATGGAGAGCAGGACTCCTTCAGCAGTACACGTGTGTTAGCACCTCTCGATGAGCTGGTGGGAAGACCAGAGGACTGAAAAAAGAAATCTGTGGCCACAGGTTGCACACAAAGTCATCAGCAGATCCAGCAGTCAACATGGAGACAAGGTTTTGGATGGTGCCTCCAAGAGAGAAATACAACACAGAAAGGTCAGTGTGTCCTGGGAAGAAGATGTCTCCTGAAACTGCTCTGCATCTCCCAGCCTCTGGCTACACCTGAAGACAAGGGATTATTACAGCAGTTTCTTTGAGCTTCACAGATAAAAGGAGTTGTACCACTGGCCACATGCTGGTCTCCAGTCGCCTGACTGTGCTCTTTGCCCGCAGCCAGAGGTCACGTTGTTCTTCTGAGCTCTGTGCCCTAATCTTTTGTCAATGCAATGTTGCAGCTTTAGGTGCACTTTTTATTTTTGGTGGTCGGGTTTTTTTGTTATGCAAATTCCTCACCCTGATTTTAATCACACCCTTGCTGAGAACTTGTCACGTGGAAA
The DNA here is from genome assembly GCA_013399475.1 of Chauna torquata. NCBI lineage: Eukaryota > Metazoa > Chordata > Aves > Anseriformes > Anhimidae > Chauna > Chauna torquata. Next base: position 42,404 of record VXAL01017688.1, on the reverse strand, counting down.
ATGTAAGCAAGAAATGCATTTCATTTATGACTGATCCGTGTGTGTCCTTAGATCAGTGTGCAAAGCACGCATGTGCTTTATTATTGCATTTTCCCACCTCCTCCAGCTGGACTAAACAACTATTTCCAGCTCCTGAATGCTGCTGAAATCTAATTTCACCTTTGCTTTCGCCGAAAGCAAGAAATGAAGAGAGGGAATAAACTGAGAGCTGTGCTTGCTGAACACCACTTTGTTGCCATCTGTGGCTCTGCGGAAGAAGTTTGCGCACAGGAGGCTGACAGGAAATCAGCAGCTTTCCCAATAAAAAAGCCCTGTGTCCTCTGTGCTGCGCTAGCTGGCTGTTAGCTGGTGGATTGGAAAAAAGACTCTTCCAAAAGCTGCTTCTGACAACAAGAAATCCCCAGCTTTGAGCCAGTCTCCAGCACGACAAAGTCAGCTTGAAGAGGGAAAAAAAATCGCTCTCTTGACAAGCGTATTAGATTTTCAAGGGTAGGAGAAATTGTTGTTAAGAAAAACAAAGAGAAAGTGAGAGGATTGTCAAACCAGGTTGAAAATAACTACCTCGGTATTATCTCCTCGCGCAGGAGTGTCTGCACGACTGCTGTGCTGGACCACGGCCGTCAGGCCGTAGTTGTGTTGATTACTGTAAATTAAAGCGGTAGGCAGGTAAGCTGGAACAGAATTTTTCTATGGGGGATGCTCTGATGGGGCTGGGAGTGAGTCACAGGGAAGAAAATGTCCCTTGGTTTCTCAGTACCACCACGCAGGTCCGTCCCCATCCTGCTGCTCCTGGGGTTCTTGCGGGGACGGGTGAGTGCCCGCTGCGGGTGGCTGGGACGAACGAGCAGGCTGCAGGCGCCGGAGGTGGCTCCAGCTGACGTATCCTCCGTGTGTCTCCTGCAGAGCTCCTTTTAGTCCCAGTTTGCAGGAGGAAACTGAGCCAGAAGGGCCCTGGGGCGGGCAGCGTGCCCCGCCGCCGAACCCTGCCCTCGTGCCCACCTTGGAGCAGCAGCTCCCACTTCTGCCGCTTCCAGTTCCAGTTATGGGCAGCACCCACAAGCGCCGGGGACGGCTTCAGACCAGAAGCTGTTGCTGGGGCAGGCTGTTCGTGGTCTGGCTGTGTGCACAGCCCTCTTACCACCTGAAAATACCCAACAGTCCTGGCTCGTGCCTTGAAGGTGGTATGAAACTGTGATCTAATTGATAGCCTAAACTCCAGCGAGTCCATTTTAACAGTGACCTGCAGTGTCTGCAAACAGAACCCCAGGCTGAGGGAAAGGTGTAAGGCAAGTCAAGAGAAATAAAGTTGAATAAATATTTGCTCTGTGGCACCTAGTGGAGAAATTCCTCCAGCAGGAAAACACACTGCAAATAAAGATACCCTATGCTGCTGGCACTCCTTCCACTGCAGGATGCGCCAGGCGTCCTTAAAAATCAGTATCAACCACCGTGCCCTAGGCTGGGGACCCGTTCCTGGTGGGAGCCAGGTCCCAGGGGCATCACTGGATGCTTCGAAGCAAAGCCGTGACCACCCAGCGCCCGGGGCTGTGTTTGGAGAAGGAGAACCGAGGGATGCCAGACAGGGCTGCGCAAACGCAGGGCTGCTGCTGTACAAAAAGCCACCCAGGAACAGTCATTAGGACTCGATTATAGTTCTTGTGCTAATTATAGTTTGTCTGGGTGGTGGTTGGAGGTTATGAAATAGGAAGTGTTTTCTAGCTGCATGGCTGCTTCGTCTGTGGGGAGGGTCCCAGCGGCGTGCAGCAGGGGATGCACCTGCAGGTGCCTGTTCCTTGCGAGAAGGAAGGTGTGACAGGTCAGGAGAGCACAGCCGGGCAGCAAGGAGATGCTACCAACGTGCAACACCCGCTTAAGTCAGTCCGGTGGCTCCGGACAAGCTCGGGTGGTTCACCCGCCGATGGTTTCGGAGGTAGCTGCCCCTCTCGCCAGGGTTTCTGCCCCCTGCAGCGGGGATCAGCGAGGAGCAGCAGAGATGCTCGGTCTGCGTGGTGGCAACGGTGGCACCAACACCTGTGACTTCCTTAGGTTTAGGTTTAGATGTGCTTGACTCTGACTCAGTTCTCCAGCACAGATTATTATTCCCTCATCAGGGCAGCGATTAGCTTAAATTTGCTAACGCTGGTAAAGCTCCACTTCTCGGACGGCTGGTGTCATTTACAAGAACTGCTGTTTGGTTTGTCGTTACTCCTTAGCTCTTGAAGCAAAGTTTTAATTTTTCTCCTTTGTGCTAGTCAAGGCTTCTCCTGTAACCTTTGCTGTTGTTGTTTTGCGCTGAGCAGAACATTGACTCATCGGCAGCCTCTGTGATAACTATAATTAGGAGAAAATGCGTTTACAAAGCTCTTTCCTCTGATGTAAGCACATCATTGTCCTTGCAGAGAAATAATTCTTGTCGTGCTTTCAGGTGGGTGTGGGCAGCTAGTGATTACATTTGACACTCATATTGTTTGAGTGGATTTTCCTAGCTGGATATGCTACCTACAGAGCGAGTGGTAGTCTGAAGCCCTCGCTAGAGTCCCCACTTGTTTTGAGCTGGAGTGTGTATGAATGCATTTAAAAATATAGGAAAAGGGCATAAATGTATAGAATGGATCAGTGATCAAAGAGAGCACTGAGGCCGTGTTGCATACTGTATATCATATGCAGTGGTTTTGAAAAAGTTTAGAAGTCCTCCTGTGCTCCAACACCTCCAGGAGGGAACAGAGCTCGGCAATATTATACGGAGAAGTGGAGTGAAAACGAGTTGAGCAGCACAGGCCTTTTTCTCTCCGTTTCGTACCTTATACAGCCTTACAGGGGGAAAAGTGTTGATCTAATAACCCGTTAAAGTGCGGCCGTGCTCACCAGAATAACTGCTGGGAGAAGAGGCAGTGCTGAGCCCAGCTCCAGGCCCGAGGAGGCTCAGGAAGGTCTCCGTGTGCTCCGAGGGGAAAAGTACGATTTAGAGAACTGTCTTGGCAGCTAAATAATAGGAAATACGTACGCACGTTGCAGGCATTTTGCTTGGTCACCTGAACTGTTGCAGGTTCAGTAACTGCGATGAGTCAGTGTCGTGCCGCTGCAGATAACGGGGCAGATCAGGGCTGCGGGCCGGCAGCAGCCCCTGTCTGCGGGGCAGAGGCGCTGGTTTGGCACCTGCGTGCATCTGATACCGGATAGCCTTGGGCTCCGCCTGACATTTTCCTTTTGTTTGTTACCCTCACCTGCCCTGTGCCTCCTGCGGGGGATTTGTGCCCAAACCGCTGCCCAGATTGTCCGGGGCTTGCTCCGACCCCGGTGCTCCGGAGCCGGCGGTGCCTGGGCGTTGCTGCAGCAAGCTGAAGTCGGCCGGAGCCGCAGCTCCCGGCACTGGCTAGGCGATTAAAAAAATCGCCTTGTTTTTTGCAGCAAATTAAGGTGTGATTGTTGCACGTCCTTCTTATGGCATAAGACCAGGAGAGCATTTGTCAGCTGGTTCAAGTGACTGAGGCAGGTCAACCCTTGGTTCCTTATTCTTCTAGCGAAGATAATTGAGGTTTTCTAGTTCCTGTGCTGCTTGGTACGTTTGTGTGTGTGCTCAGTAAGGACGGTTCCAACCTTCAGAGTTCTGACTGAAAAGCTCCCAGTTCTTCCCGCCAGGAGCTGGCATGGAGCTGCTTGTCTGCCTTGTCAGGAAATCGCAATAAATTCATTTCCAGTGGGCACAACTGCTCGGTGTGTTTTACTTCTCATTGTTCCTTTGTCTCCATCCGTGACGGGCCATTTGACACATTTATAAATGGGCTTGTGCTGTGTGGGATTAACCTACATTTATCATAAGCCCAGTACGGAGGAATAAGTGCTCGTTTCAATATAAGAGTGACCCAGGTCGTTTCCTGTGCAGACAGTGGGTATGTTTAGCAGGGTGGAAAGCACAGAGGTTAATGCCGCCGCGCAGTGAATTTCACAATCATCTCTGGAGCAGAGAGAGCCTGTTTGTTCAGTGCTTTGTGCTCTGGCTTCTGGGCACAAAGTTAACCAAATACAAGTCATATAAATAGTGTGTGTTCTCACTGAGCTTTTTCTTCTTGGGCAGAGGGGGACGCAGCCTGCAGTCAGCGGGGCTGCGGGAGGGCAGAGGACTTCACCTGCACGTGGGGCTGGCGTCTGCAGCGACACGTGGGTCTCTGCTCCGGCAGCGCTGGCTTGGGGCGGGAGGGAATATCGCCAGCCTGCGTCCTCTGCAGGAGCTCTTGTCTCGGGGCTGAGTATTTGTGTACCAAAGCTGAACACGTCCTATGAGCACATCCTTACTAATATTATCTTCAACTTCTTACCTGGCCAGGTTGGATTACTTTGCTCCTCGCTCTGGACTGTACAGCCCCATCACGTCATGTCTGTCCCTAAAGCGTTCCTCCATCTCTGTTGTATTTAAGAAGGGTAACGTGCCACCTCCCCTGGGAATGGGCAGGAATGCCAAATAACAAATATTTGCAACCAAGATGGCATGTCACGCACTGACCTTTCCTTAGTTACCTGTACCTTTTAAAGAACAGTTTCTAAAGCTTTTGTTTGGGAAAAACGACCAACAAGCCAGGATTCCCTCTGCCTTTCCCTTGACCTACAGTCAGCAGTGCCTGAGCAGCCCGTTCCACCTGCAGCCTGTGGATGGACACGATTGTTTTGGGATAAAAGCATGATTCATGAAAGTCACCATGTGAAACACATTTCTAAGTGTCAGAACCACTGTGCCACAGGGGGATTGTGCTGACCTTTGCTTTATCAAGACAGACTCGTTACGGCTTGCAGGCAAACCAGTCTGGCCTGTAGGTGCTCGGTGTGCACGTATCTGCCAGGCAGACGAGCCAGCCGACCATTTCCCCACCTTCTTCTTGCTCCTTGCAGGCCCGAGTGCCGCGTGTGGATGGTGATGCTGCTGCTGGGGACGTGCCTGCTGTACTGCGCCCGCGTCACCGTGCCCATCTGCGCCGTCGCCCTCAGCACTCACTTCGACTGGGACAAGAAGCAGTCGGGCATCGTGCTCAGCAGTTTCTTCTGGGGCTACTGCTTGACGCAGATCATCGGAGGACACATCAGTGATCAGTACTGGAAATGATTGTTGTGTTTTCCCTGCTTGGGCTTTTTCAGTACCACATAACTTGGTTTTGAGCTCTCAGTTCAAGTCTTGATAGTGCCAGCTTTCACCCTAGGACAGTGATGGGGCGGAGGGTGAAGCCTACCTGTGGGAGAAGCTTTATGGGTTTCTCTGTCAGCCTCGCTCAGGGTCTATAGCTCTGATTCAGAAAGTACGTATATGGTTTTGACTATCCGCTCAGATTCCTGGGTCTTAAAATTGGTGCCATGCTTATAATGCACCGAAGGACTTTGCACAGGCAAGATCCCCAGCAAACACAGGGAGTGCCCACACGGTAATTACTGCCTCAGTTCCCGCATAGCTGCCAGAAGAGACCTACGGTTATGTTGATGGACACTTAGACCAACGTGGTTTCTTTTCACCTTTAAGCAGCGAAGAGCACTTTTATACCAGCATAATTTTTCTGATGGAGGTGGTTTATAGCACTGGTTCAGTAATTGCAATAAAAAAAGCAAACCCACAACCTTGCATGTTAAGCTGACACAAGAAATAATGGGTGTAAAGTGGACTTTATTTTAGAAAAGTGATAAATGCTGAGCTCTTGCACAGTTCATAGCTGCTGCTCACTGGGAGTGTTATTTGTCCATTAACAAACAGTTTAATCCCAGCTGTGTCGGACAGCTGCTTGGAAGGGTTTTTAGCTGCAGTCACTAACCACAAGATGAAAGATTTCCTTCTTGCAAGGCATACAGCTTTTTTCTATTTGAAATGATCTATTCTGTCTTCGTTTTCATTTCGGCACCTCCAGTGTTTCCACCTTACATTCTTGTGCAATCGTTTCCTGAGCAAGCCCCTATCAGAGTTTCCATCATGTTTTGGAAAACTGAATGCCTTTGGTTTATCCTATCAATTAAAAAACAACTACCCCAGCTAGCTGTAAGGAAAGATCTGGATAATTAGCTGCTCACGTTCCTTTCCCCAGCCACCCTCTCCTTAGTGAGGAGGGCTTTCCTGTGAAACCTTTCGTGAGAAACACGTGCCTGGAAGGAGTGCATTATCATGCAGTGCACTGTGCTATTGCATTATGTTCCTTAATAGTCTGCAAGCAAATGCCAGCAAAAAAAAACCCACAAATGTTAACAGGAAGACATAGCTGATGCAGAAGAGCAGACGGATGAGAAAACACTGTCACTGTCTAAGAAAAGCAGAAGGGTGGCAGGCGCTTGGGCTTCCCCTGCATCAGGGACGGGCGCAGAAGGGCAGGCTGTCTCTGGGGCAGCTGTGTGCTGGCGCCTGGTGCTGGGCAGCGCTGGCAGCCAGCATCCCGCCGAGAGCCCTCCTGGTGGCCAGCACGTGTCCTGCTCTGGGGCTGCCCCTGGGTCCTTTCCTCTGGTGGAGGTGGGAAGGGGGAGGCCAGCTCTGCTCAGCCTGCTCACCACAGGGCCAAAGACCTTTGTAAGATGAGAAAAACAGGTTTGACTGAAAATTCGCTCTTAAAAACTGGCTGAACTGGCAAGGACATTGGAGTTTTGGCTGGGGGCCTTTGCACTTTCTCCCTCCACTCATTTTTGCTGCACGTTTTCTGTCTTCCAGGATAGGAGGTGAGAAAGTCCTCCTCCTCTCAGCATCGGCCTGGGGCTTCCTGACAGTCATCACCCCACTGCTCACCCACATCACTTCTGCACATCTTGTCTTCATGACCTGCTCCAGGTTCCTCATGGGGCTGTTGCAAGGTGAGACCCATGTCCTGAGCATGCCTGTCTGTCTGCCCAGGGGCTTCCATGCACGGGGCTTGCATGCAGGAAGTTCAGGTGCAACTCATTTGGTTTGCAGTGCATGAACTTTTGTCCTGCGTGTTTGAGCAAGCCTCTTCCTCAAAGCTGCTTCTGCATCTGGAACTTCTGTAGAAAAAAAAGAAGTGACATTTCTAGATAAAGTCACCTACAAATCATTCCCCCATAGAAATCTCTCTGCAAGACGTGGGCTGCTACAATAAGAAGCTACAGCTGCTGGCTTCTGAAATCAGATTTGGATTTTCTGTGTTTTAAAACTCCTTCAAAGCACTTGGTGAAAATTGGTCCTTGCCAAAACCTTTGGATAGTTCGGGATGGTTTTCCTCTTGCCAAGTTGCAGCACTGGGGGACTGTGGGGATAAGTGCATTGGCACTGATTGTGGTAGCAGCAGTGATGGTGAAGTGGGATTACAGAGAAGGCACAAACAAACTTTTCCCGGTGATGGATTCCTTTATTTTTTGTTATATCCCTGTCTTGAATTCACCCAAAGTCTTGTTGCTTTGTCTCAGTGTTTAGCTCCTGCTGGATCTTTCAAATTTGCTTTTGGTTTACTGGCAAGGGCCCTCTCTGACAGCTCACTGCCCTGCTTCCCTTGCTTGTAGGGGTCTACTTCCCATCCCTGGCCAGCCTGCTGTCCCAGAGGGTCCGGGAGAGTGAGCGAGCCTTCACGTACAGCACGGTGGGGACCGGCTCGCAGTTCGGGTGAGTTCAAAAGGCAGATGGCTTTGAGCAGCGAGTGACAGTCTCAGGACATCATGGTGATGAAAGGACATTAAATAGTTGGAGGCAAAACTTCCAGCCCAAAGTACAGGCAGGTTCCTGGGTCCTTGAGGATGCTGGTTGCAGTTGGGGAAGCCTCAGGCAGTTGCTGTCTCTGCTGTCATGCACATGCTGCTGAAGACTTTGTGTTCTTTGAAATGCACTGTTTGCTCTTGTGTGTCAAGGATTTATGTGTTTTTTTTTTTCTTTCCTTCCGAGACAGACTTTGAAGAGTGTTTGCAACATTTAATTGCTATGGGAAACAGCCAGGTCCAATAGGAAGAGCAGGGGTCAGCACGAGACTGCTCACCTGTCCTCTCTGATAGATGGCAATAATATAACTTTCCCGTCTCTGCTAATTTCCACAATGATTTCCTTGCTAAATGGAAGGGTTGCTTAAAAGCCAAGTAGAAATACTACTGCATTTAATCACTTAATTTTTATGGGAGTAGGAAATGCAGGACTCAGTCTGCAGCCGAGAGCTCGGGGGCGAGATGCTGAGCCTCCCCGGCTCAGGATCTGGCCCTTCTGGGACGAGGGCAGGCTGCAAAGCCACGGGGTGCAGTGGGCGGATGCGCAGCACCCACCCCACGAAGCCTCCACTATGGCTTCGTGCCGTCCCGGTGTCCTCAGCCGGCCCTTTGGCAGACCCATGCGCCAGCTTGCGGCTTCCCTTCCAGGACGCTGGTGATCGGTGGTGCAGGATCTCTCCTCCTGGACTGGTACGGCTGGGAGAGCGTTTTCTACTTCTGTGGTTTGCTCACTTTGCTCTGGGTTTATTGCACCTGCAAGTACCTGCTGACGGAGAAAGGTAAATTCAGCCGCCTCATCCCTCGGGCTGTGGGGCTCAGGGGCAGCTCTCTGCAAATCTCCGGTGTTTGCAAGGGCACGCCTGGTTTTGCACAATGAATTTTGTTTGGTTATCTTCTGTAATGTACAGAGTCTGACCAAAGATGCTGAACCCAGAAGCAAGATTTTGAGCTTTTACATTTCCTGATTCCAGTCCCACACTGGATTATATTGCTGTCGAGTCTGCTCTGACTTCTCAGTACTCGCAAGCACCAGTGAAAACACCAAGCCGAGCATGATCTTCTAAGTGGATTAAGCTAAAGCAGGGCAAGATACTTATTCCCAACTAAGAGCATCTACACACATAGCTTTTAAAAAACAGTTAATCTGGAATATCTCTTCCTAAATAACTGTCTGGGAGTAATTCCACTCATGGGCAAACCATTACACCTGGCTAAAGTGTTATTACTGCATGTGTGGTATGTAGGAGCCCAGCTCATCTTGTGCCTGGTGCTGCACTAAATCCAGACCTGGTCCCTGCCCAAAGAGATTTCCGTCCAATTGTAATGAAAGAGATAAGAAATGGTGAAGACGGCTGGATGGGGCAGTGTGTGGATGCGGTAGAAGACTCTTGATGAACATGACAAGGTGTTTTCATGAGCATCCAGTGCTGGTATTGCAAAAAAAAAAAAAAAAAAAAGTGTTCGAAGGAGATTAAAGGTGCTTTTACGGTGGTCTCTCAGGGCTCCCTCCAGCTGCACAGAATATTGCTGATCAGAGCTTTCCTTTGTACATTTTCTTCCCTGCAGAACTGATCATCCCCATAGAATATTTAATGAGAGGCCTCTCGATATCCAAGCAGAGCAAAGTGCCCTGGAAGCAGCTGTTTAAGAAGGCACCGATATGGTAAGCAGCCGAAGCGGCCCCAAGCGCCGCGCAGCTGAGCCAGGGCAGCAGGGCTGGGAGAACTCCTCCTCCTCATGGCTTCATCACCTCTGTGTGCTCTTTTTTCTGTGTATTTGTATTTTGTTCTCTTATTTTTATATTTGGGAAACATCACCAGGTTTTCTAATCCCTCGTATGTAAAGGAAGAACTGAAAGTGTAAGCTTGACAAAAGGTGGGGTTTGTTCTCTCTGCAGGAACGCTAGGCTTGAATATTGCTGGCAAAGCTTTCTCTTTGCAGGCTGTTCCCTGGGTGAGTCCGGTGCTCCTCCAGAGAGATATTCCCAACCACGCTTGTTAGAAATGCTGCTTGCAATGGGCTGCTAAGCAGTGCTGCTCAGGGGCACTGCGTGGCACGGGCTGGGTTCTCATTGCTGGCAAAACACCTCTTTAACAGCCATTTTTTGGGGGGGATTCTGCATTTAGCACTGAGTCTCATCCAAGCACAGCGGCAGGTTCCCAGGTGCTGCTAAAGATGGGGAGGAGGGTGATGGGGCTTGCTGCCCATTCCTGCCTTGAATAACCATGGGGCATCTGCTGGTATCTGCTGATAACAGAGCCTTAGAAAGCCCTAAATGACATCTCCAGGAGCAGGACAGCTCTGGCTGCGCTGGAGGGAATGGGGGAAATGCACTCACACGGTCGCAGCCGCCTTGAACCTGGCCTGAACCCACGGGCTGACGTCAGGCATCCGCCCCGGTGAGGGCAGCTGAGGAACGCGTGGTGCTGCGAGCGGCGAGCCAAGAGCAGCAGTTATCTGTGAAAAAATCTCAGGAAGCAACGGCAGCACTATAAGGGATTTATTTATAGACCAGGAACTGAAATACTGCGTTGCTGGAATGCCCCTTTCTCACCCCGTGTGACCTGTCAGTGCTGATTATTCCCTCCCCGCTGTATATTTTCAGGGCTGTCATCATCGCTCAGCTTTCTACGGCCAGCACATTTTTCACTCTCCTCTCCTGGCTGCCGACTTTCTTTAAAGAAACTTTCCCTGAATCAAAGGTAAGATGGCTGAGACACAAGAAGGGCTGGTCTCCGTGCAAAGGAGATGGTGCTGGGTGCCCGCCGAAGCGGGTGGGCTGGGGAGCAAGGGATGGGCAGAGGGGTTTGGCGAGAGCAGGCTGGCAGGCAGGAGGAGGTGGGAGGTTTCCACGTCTGGAGATGCGCACGAGCATCCTCCCTCCAGGTAGGCAGAGGCCGCTTTCTGGTTGCTTATTGAGGGATGCTGAAGTGAGGCAGACCTGGGGCACCTTCCCGACAGGTTTTTAGACTGCTTGTTTTTCTGAGGGAGGGAAGGTTTTCTAATGGCACAGAGCTCATTACACTATGCCATTGTAAATGACCGCCATTCCTGGGTTTTCGTGGGGTTTTTAACTATATTGACATTGTATAGCTCTGAGATACCTGCGAAAGTGATAATGACCATTAATAATGTGTACTGTAAAAACACTGTAAAAGCTTCCCTCCGCTCAGCACAAAGGATGTTCCCATTTTTCAGAAACCTAGGTAATACTCATGTGGGCTGAGAGCTAGTATTTTTATCTTCTTGTTCTCAGAAACTGAGACAACCTTTTCCACAATGGCTCTGTTATTTTTTTTATAATTTCCAGAGCTGCTTACAAGTGCCTTTTAATATTACATTTGTAAGGCGCTTTATGGCATATTTGATATTTATTTTAAAAGCATGTATTAAACTAGCAAACATATTGTTGTGACAAGATCTGTGCACTTCTAGTAATATGCTTGTGTAGCAGTAATTTGCCATCTGTTAAGCCTTATATCATGGTCCTCTTATGTAAGATGCTCTATGTAGTGTTTCTGCATCCAGTAATCGCTTCATACATTTTAATAAAATGAGGCTTGACGATGCTTGATTTTAAAGAATTGGTGATAATCCTTAGCATGGTAAAACTATGTCACCTACTGGTCAGACACCCTTGCTGCAGGTGAGATGCCTTCACTGCTGTGGAATCTGCCACCTGCAGCCCAGCTGGATGGAGGAGGTGGAAGAGAGGTGGAAGAGGGTTTTGGCGATGGGATGAGACAAGGGTGGCTTTGGTGTGTTGGGACTGGCTTGCGGAGTAACCCCAGCTGATGTTATGAGGTGCTACAGACATTACCCCATAAGCCCTATGGGATAATATTTTTGAAAGTGACCAAGAACTAAAATTTCGAAGGTGCTGGAAGATGCACACGGGCCCTGGTATGATTTCCAGGAGCAGCTGAGAGAGGATTATTCAAAACCAGGATTGTTCAGCCTTCCCGCGCATCCTGAAGCTGGGCGTCCTGCTGCGGCAAGGAAGGGAGGGATGTGTCCATGGGGTGACGGGCTCTGAGCAAAGGGAGATGGAGGGGATGAGGGATGGGTCGGTTCAACCAGCTGAGATGAATCCCAGCCCAACACACACCGATTTCAGCTCCCCATGGGATCTGGGCACCAAAATGCCTCTGAGCAGCTGTAATCCAGATGATCAGCAGTCATTTGTGATTACAAATGTAGCAAGCTTGCTTAATTGAAGATAGACCAAAGTATGTTGCTACTGTAATGTTACCTAATCCTGGCGTTAGAAAATCCAGCTACATTCCCTTGGCTTCGCGGTAACGCTGCTAATGAGGTCGAAGCTGCTGTTGGAAATTTTGCCAGCAGCTTTACTGATGATCCACAGGGTAGAGTAACATCCACAGCTTGCTCTCCAGAGCTCTGAGGCTCTCTGCCACATCACCTTGCTGGACAATAAACTTTGCCACATTTAATCCCTCACCACTGGGGTGGGCAGAGCTTTCTGCCTCGGCCCTGGAGGTGGGGTCACCGAGGCAGAAGGAAAGACAGAACACCTACCAGCTGCTACAGCCCCGTAACGCACCTGGCACGCTGCAGGCTTGGGAGAGCTGCAGGCTGTAGCTGAGAGCGTGCTGTGGGAATGGGGTGGAGGTCCTGTAAGAAGTCCTGGTCCCTTCATTTTTTTTTTTTCTACAGACGTTTGCAAACGTGCTCAGCCCTGACAGCGACTCTGTCTTGACTTCTGCTCTCTTTCAGGGTTGGGTGTTTAATGTAGTCCCCTGGCTGGTTGCAATTCCAACAAGCTTGTTCGGTGGCTTTCTGTCTGATCATTTAATTAACCAGGGTAAGAGCTCTTTTGGCTTTTCCTCAGCTCTTATTTTATGCAACGTGGGAACAGAACCTGGGTGGTAGGACATGGGCTTGTTGATAAGCAGAAGTCCCAGCAAATAGATGACGTGCAGTTCTGATATGAAAATGGGGTAAATACTGCAGGGTCCAAGTCCCGTCCATGTCCTTGGAGCTCCCTTTGATCTCACAATATCCATCTGGAGATGAACTCTGGCCATCTGAAATCCGCTGACCCTGGGCTCTCCTGGCTGGAGAACAAGGAGACCTGTTGTGCTGTCTTTAACTGGGACTCTGCCTTTCTCTTCCAGGGTACAAAACCATCACCGTTCGTAAGTTCATGCAGGTAAGAGATCTGAAGCCACAGGAGAGACACTTGAGCTACCTGCTAACCTCTGCTTGCGTGCTGATGGCGAGGGGCAGATCAGATCGCTTATGGAGCTGGGCTGGCAGTTATAGGGGGGAAGGTTTTGTAGCTTTGAAGATAGACTGTCAACCAGTATGTATGGGAAATGAAGTGCAGAAGAAAACGTGAGAAACAGAGCACCGACCCACGGTTACGTTGTGTGTGGAGCTGTGTGAGTGCTCCGAGGAGCTCTTTGCTCACAGGCAAGGGCCAGCTGTGCGCTGTCGCTCCAAAGGACCTTTTAGATGCTGAGGGAAGTAGCAATGCAAGGATGAGCAGAAATAGGAAAGCCAGGAGAGAGCACGACGTATCTTGCCTACTGCGCTGCCTTGCCTCTGCCCACAGCATCGCATCCGTCTGGGCTGGCCTCTGTGCGGAGGGGAAACACAGACCTGAGAAGCGCCTGGTGCACCAGAGCTCTTCACGTTGTAAATGGGAACAGTTTGCCTGCAAAAGGGGTTGCTTTCGTCCTCACAAAAAATCCACTGCAGTATTTAATTTCCCCTTTCTTCCAGGTCATTGGCTCCGGCGTCTCAAGCATTTTTGCTCTGTGCCTGGGCCAGACGTCCAGTTTTTGCAAAGCTATAGTGTTTGCCTCGGCCTCTGTTGGACTTCAGACCTTTAACCACAGGTACCGAGAGCGGTGATGAGCTGCAGCCCTCAGCTCTTACCCCACATTTGTCATTCTGGGCTCTCAGAGGAGGCTGTCTCCATCCTTACCGTCGGCACTAAACCTGGCGCTTGCCCTAGCATCGCGCGTTGGTCCCTGGGGAAGGGCTGGGCATGCTGGCGGGCACGTCGGGCCAAGCACGGGGGCACGAGGCAGGAGGTGAACTGCATTCTGGCCCCTCTGGGTGCCTGGAGCTGAATCCTTCTCCTGGTTCTCTCCTGTGTTGCTCCACTCTCAGCCTCTTCCCTCCTTGTCTTCTCTCGCCCGTGCCATGTATTGGCTAGGATCCTTTCCTTTTGTTTGACGAGCTAACCTCTGTGCAAACGATAAAAAAACAAATTGTGCTCCATTAAAACGGCCATTTTCCCTCCTCTGTTTCTCACTAGTGGTATTTCAGTAAACGTGCAAGATTTGGCCCCCTCCTGTGCTGGCTTGCTGTTCGGTAAGGATTCCTCTGGGTTGGGGGCTGGAGAGGCGGTGTGCGTGGGGGCACACGGGGCTGGGCGCTCGGGTTTTAGCAGCGGTAGCTCTTTGTGATGGCAGCTCTGTGCCTGCAGCCTCAGCCCCCTTCTGTGCGTGTAGCTGCCTTCCCTGGGGACAGGTAACTGCACAGCCCTGCTGCTTCTTTGGCCCGATGACCACCTGCAGGAAGGGCAGGGGACGAGCGGAGGTGCGGGCTGGCCCTGCCGTCAGCAAGGCATTTTGCTGTGCACGCAGATCAGGGGTTGGGTGGAACTCAGGTGAAGCTGCTCGCGTCTTTGAGTTTCTCATATCCAATTCCTGTGAGATAAAGCAAAAGGGCAATTCCCCTTTCTTCTCTTTGCAGGTGTTGCAAATACAGGTGGAGCCCTCCTAGGTAAGGCACCTTCCTGCAGCTCATCCTTGCAGGTGGGCAGGATGCGACCCCAGAGCCTCTGCATTTCTTTCTCTTTCCTCCTGTGTGCAGGTGTCATTTGTGTGTACTTGGCTGGCTACCTGATTGAAACGACGGGCTCCTGGATTTCCGTTTTCAACCTGGTGGCTGCTGTCAACAGCGTCGGACTCTGTACATTCTTGGTGTTTGGAGAGGCTCAGAGGGTGGACACGGACTCTGCACACATTGACCTGTAGAGATGAGTCCAGCAAGCAGTGGAAGGATAGGGGAACATCATGTCTATGTGTCATTGTTGCGCAAATGCCAAAGAATATTATTTTTATGTAGGCATTTAACAAAAAAATACTGAGACCAAGTACATAGGGGGTCTGAATGAAACCCACAGCAGAAAAGAAATCTAGAGTTCATTTTTTGCTCAGGGCATGGCTGATGGCCTGTAGAGCCATCCAGCTCCACATCTCCAGTGAGAATTTGGCCTTGGTTTGCCTCAGTCCATTTCCCATGCACAAATATCCAGGTGGCCTATCCTGCTCGACGGGCTGCACTTTGCACTCTCAGCTTATTGATGGGAGCTGCTTCACCGTGCGGAGCATCGGTCCCTCTGTGCTCGGCTGCCCTCTGATCGCGTGGAGGATTGCCAGCTCCTGGACCACCGCTCAACACATTTCATCTGAACTAAAAGAAAGGAAAAATCCAAAAGAATGTACCTCTGACTTCAACTGTCCCTCGCGTGCCTTCGTTTTGCAGTCCACTCGGCAGGTACAGCCCAGGTGCACAAGGGAATGGGTTGGGAGATGAATTCAAGGCTTCCCTTCAGGGCAAGCGAGGATTTCTGGCTGGGTGTCTGCTGAGGACGCTGGGCAGGAGGTCGCATCCATACTGCCTCCACCACGCTCGAGCCAAAACCGGGGCTCGCAGACCAGCCGGCTCGCGGCAGCAGAGCCCATCCTTGCCCAAGGGCCCCCTCCGCTCTCTGCTGGCGAGCAGGCTGCTCCGCTCCGCAGCTGAGCCAGCGTGCACAACCTGCCACGCCACAGCAGAGGACAGCCGCCGAGCCGTGGTGAGGTGGAGCTGGGCTGACCTCGCGGCGTAGGTGCAGCCGAGGAATCCTCCGGGAGTCATTTTGCCGTGTGCTGTGAATGTATATGAAGAATAGGTCATGTTCAGTGCTATGGGTCCGTGCTCCCAAATGCTCTCTGCTTTATTGGACGTGTCCTCCACGCACTCTCGAAGGGGTGCAGGAGACTTTCCAAAGAGCCTGCAGTGGGCATGGTTTGTTTCTCCTTTAAGCATAAAGCGAATTTCTGCATTGGAGACCCATAGTGCTGGATGTGGATCCATGCTGTTCCCCATGTCAGAGGGAAATACTTGGCTGTTCCCGCCTCTGAGCCTGAATGTCTTAAGTTATTTATAGATATTTTTAAATTTAAGTACCAAATTCTATATTTTATGTACTTGAGGCCTGATTCTGCATGCTTATTTTCTGTGGTACTCCCACCGAAACCCACAGTATTTCTAGAGGGGAAGGATTTACCAGCCTACAGGTTCTGGTTTTGCGGGCTCTATTTTAAATGTGACATTTCATATTTAAAGTAAGTCATTGCTTTTCCTCCCACCCCTTGCTTGCAGCCCAGGGAGCTGAGAACAATTCCAGTGCTGCTTGGTTAGCGAGGGAGGCACGGCCAGCGTCGTGGCTTTTGCTTTGCAGCTGCTGAAACTGTACTCACCGTGCAGGAAAGCCATAGATTCAGGTTCATGGTCCTAAAAAAACAAAAGCAAAAGCAAACAAAAAAAACCCCTGCTTGTCCTTTTGTTTTGGCCAGATTTCTTGGAAGATATATTGCTGTTTCTGAATAGATGGGCTTGTAATGAAAATACTCGCTTAACTGCAGAGCCAGTAATGGGTGCCACTAAGCTAAGCTGAACTACTTATTGGGGGTGTTAAGAGATAAGGATGCAACTGCTTGATGTCTTCACAAGGGAAAACAGCACCGGTGTGGTCTAAGTTGGGGCCAGAGATATAAGAAAGTATTTTTTTTCTGCTTCTTTGCTTTTTTCCCTAAAAGGCTGTTTGCTACCATAGGTTCAGCCCTGTATCTGGAGTGCCGCAGTGCTGCAGAGCCAGGGCACGGACAGTGCTGGGAAGCTTCTTAAAATCAGTGGGTGATACGGGGAGGGCACACACAGCAAGCACAGCCCAGGCTTGCCAGCCAGGCATCTCTGCCAGCCCTGTCCCTCGTCCCAGCTCAGCAGCTTGTTTGCACAACCTTTCCTATAGGAACACAGAAAAAAATGCCTTTTTAAAACATCTTGGCTGTTCCGTGTTTCAAATCAGGAGAAAAAGGAGTGAATTTTGGTTCTCTTTTCTGGTTGCACCACTTCTCGCTGAATTCGATCAGATTAAATCACTCGCATTCAGACGAGGCAGCTGGGCCACCCCTTGGATCTGCAAGCTGAGCAATTTGGAACTGAGATCATCAAAGGAAAGTCCCAGATGATCGGACTGATGTTGCTGGCTGTGCCTTCTTTGTACAGCCAGCTAGCGCTTTGGTGGGTAGTCTGCATCATCTGTCTCTGTAAACTGGCCAGTAAGTTACAGATCTGAGGCTTAGGTTTCATTATGTTCATACATCTTCAGTGAAGTATGGAAATCCTTTTACATAGCTGTACAATTATTAGTTTGAGCAGCCTTGCCAAAGCTTGCTGTATGAGAGTTTTTTGTTATGGAAGGACCTAAGAAAATAAAGGCAGCAAATCATTTGCACACTGTGTGATTTTCCTTGAAAAATGCATGCAGAGGTGCTCGTTTACCTGGTCAGTAGGGGACAGAGAGAGCTCGAGTGTGTTTGGTGTGCTAACACTTCAGGGTTGGTGAGAGGCTGGGGAGGCTGTGCTGGGAGAACAGCTGGGCTGACAGGTCTCCACAGCATCCTCACATGTACCCGGAGCTCAGAGTAGTTCCAGCTACATCTTTTTCTGGCATATTTTGGAAAAATGACTGAAAAGCTGTCTTCAACAAAGCTGCGGTTACCCCAGCATCAGGGGACATGGTCCGGTGTCAGTTGTCAGAGCAATAACACAGATGAAACAAGTCTTCTGCTGGGTGGGACATACCCCGCAGCCAGACCGCCTTCCACCTGGAGACTGCGTGAAAAAAAATCGCCGACTTTTTTGCATCCTCGCTGATAGGTTCATACAGGTGCCAACAGAGGGAGCTGTTAGATTTGGGATGTGGCAGCTGCTGGCCTGCCCAGAGCTGCTGCACCTGGCCCTGGCACAGCTGGCACGGATGCTGAGGATGGTACGGCTGGCACAGCTGGCAGGGTTGGCACAGCTGGCACAGCTGGTTCAGCTGGGCAGTGAGTGGAGCATCCCTGGCCCCAGCGAGGAGCAGCCCTGTCTGGGGGCTCTCACCGCCAGAGCCCGCGCAGGGGTGTCGTGGGACCTGCTGTGCCAGCCATCGCTTGCCCTCTTCGTGTGTCCGCATGGTGATTGTGCAGCTAGTATGGAGGGAGAAAAGCTTAGGAGTACATTTTGAAAGGAGAAATAGCCACTAAAGGAGTTTTAAAACCTTATCTGTAGAGTTTCATAGTCAAGAAGATATCCTTGAGGACCGTGGAGTCCACTAATTTTCTCAATATGCTCAGAAAAAGTAGCATGAAATGTAGTGCTATCAAAACGATGCTGAAGATAATTTAACAGAATGTGTTTTGTCCTCAACCTTTCCATTCCTTTTGCTCCTCTGCTTATAAAGATACAAAAGACTTCTGACACACACTTGAGCTCTTTTGACCTGAGAAGCTCTAAGTAGCCACAGACCACCCTTAAACGCTGCCCTGTCCCTCATCATGGTATCCTGCAAGTGTGTAAACCTGAGCAAAGGGAATGAGGGAGAGGTATGGTGCGAAAGGGGCTGGAAATCAGACTGTGCTTAGTGGCTGATTAATTACAGGTATACTGTATTGCTGCTGTGGGTTAGAATTGATGGGTCAGTGTATTTAAATTGTTTAGGGCGTATTCAATAGCTGGCGTGGGCTCTAGAGCATTGTAAGAATACTGTTTTATTGCAGTTTGCATAACACTAAATCAATAAACACATTCAAGCAGATGGAAAGCAAAACACAGCAGTAAAATAGCACTATTTGGAGAAGAAAAGAAATAGCGAAGAGCACTTCTTGCTGGTACTTTCTCATTGAAAACACAAGCAAATGCTCTCACAGGAGAGCCCTGACCTAACACCCACCTGCCAGCTCCCTGGGGCTGGGACGTGCCCCAAAGAAACTGCCGTTCTGCAAAGGGCACATCGCACCCTGCGCCGTCACAAGCAAAATATCACCGTTTATTGCAGCCGTGACCTACTGCATGGCATGTAAGGAGGAATTTTCCATTTCAAACTTTAATGCAATAATTAAGATGTCCATTAAGGTCTTTACAGTTTGACTGCTTGTAATTAAAAATGGGAGGGATATGGCAAGGAGTTACAGTCCAGGGCATTAAGCTCCCACCAGCAGTTTTACACACTCTCCCCTTTCTATTTCGCTGTTTTGTTTCTTTCTTTGAAACCATTTTCCAAAACACCACCTGCAGATTTTGGGATGTCTCTGGGCAGGGTGATCCTTGGGGACTGGATCCTCAGAGCCCAGACGGCTGAGCTCTGCAAGAAAAGGTCCTGGGGATAACCAAAAATCCCAGCGTGATTGCCTGCTGTGGGAGCAGTAACGGGGTTTTATGGTTCAGTTGTTTTCCACGATGGTGGAGCACCCCGCTCACACAGCTCACAGTGCAGGATTAAGGGTGGGGAACGTTTTAATTCAATAATGAAAAGAGAAGAACCCTCCCATATAAACCCCCATCTTCCAAAGCGCCTCTGCTCCCGGGAGGCCAAAGTCTCATTATCCTGTAATAGGATTTGGCGTCCTAAAGCAGTACTGAAATACTTGCAAAATTTTGTTCCCAAATCACCAGATTTTTGCAAAGGATTAACAAAAACTAATGATTTGACTGTAGAGGTAGCTGCCAGAAAAGCTTTGGCTGATCCCTTGAATCCTTTCCCAAATTGCTTTCCCCTGCTCTGTACAACCACCGATGTGCTGGTAACTTGCTCTTGTTCTTCCAAACACAGCGCTTGGTGCAATCTCCTGGCACTGTGGCATTAATTATTCTCTAATAAATTGTTTTTAATTTCAGCTCCAAAGGAAAAAAAAAAAATCCACTTCCATGGGAGACAACGGGAAGTACATGTGTAGCAATTATCTGTAGGATTTTACACAAAGAATTAGAAACCCACTCGTGCATGTCCTGCATTCTCATTAAAGGCAAGCGGTTTGCGGCTGACAGGGGATTCTCCTGTGCAACCATTTAGGCTCATTGCAGCTGTTAAATTCCTT
>VXAL01017688.1:0-22535 GCA_013399475.1 Chauna torquata | reverse complement strand
TTTCTCCTTTCCTACCGAGTCTCATGCAAAACCACTAATTTATAACTTCTCCTGTGTACCTGCATGAGGTGAACACTTTCATGGGACTCATCCTCTGCCCTTCAGAAGTGCTGTCGCAGTGCCCGGGGCAGGGTGAACCTTGACTGGGCATGGGTGCCTTTCTATGCTTTTGCTCCTATTTCTTTTTTTTTTTTTTTGCTCCATCCAGCCATGCTGGCTCATGGCTCTGTGATGAGCTAAATCAAAAACTTTAGCCTTTATGTCACCAAACTCTTTGTCCCTTGAACTATATAAAATATCAAGTGATCTCTCTCAGCACCTCAAATCTTTTCAATATTTTCAGAAACGCGCTGTGCAATTTTGATTTGAGTTAGGATGAAATTACAGAAATCCAGAAACAGAGACAGAGCCTCTCTGCAGAGCCTTGAGGTGGAGAAACTCTTCCTAGCAGGTTTGGGAAATCTTTCACAATAGCTTGGGTTTGAAAAATGAGAACTGTTTTGGGGGGCCAACAGATAAACATGCCTAGAGCCATCTGTGTTTTAAAGGGTTTAGGATAGAAACTGTGGCTGAAAGAGCATCATTAAGATGTATTACCCACAGGTTTAGAGGATAAGGATAAAACTGTTCAGGATGGAAATCGAACCAAATTCGCAGTTGTTTCAAACCTGGTTATGCTAATACACATGCAATTACATGCCGAATTTGCCGTGGGAGTTTGCCTAGTCTTGCAGGCAAACCGGAGACCTACCTATGTGGTTTGCATCTGCGTGCACTGTCACAGGTAGCACACGCACGCGTAGCAGGCACATACCTGTACTTAATTGTGTGAAAATCTGGCTTGCAAGCGTAACACCAAGATAATGTAGTTTGGGGTTTTACTGCTTGGTTTTGCTGTTCAGATTTAGTGAGGGGGCCTAAGGCTGACAGCTCGAATAATGCGCCTGCCTCCAGGTGTTTCCAGGCCACGGGAAACCCAGAGGGTTTCTGCGTTAGCCCCTACCATTTTCTGGCACGTTTAATGCAGAGCCAAAAACTACAGCATGAGTAAGAAACAGTGTATTTTGGCATTGCTCAGGGCGTCAGTGTTTGTAGGCGAATCTTTACCACTGGCCTATAAGAACCAGCCATCGCCCTCGATAAAGACACCACTTTCTCTCTTTCCCTTCAATGCAGTGCCAATTTTTACCCGGTTTAGATGGTGTCTATCTGTCCTTGCCCTCCTCCTCCTCCTTGGAGATTTCTGGATTAAAGAATAAAGCACAGAATTGATTTCCTGAACGTGCATTAGAGAGGATTATTTCAGGAGATTCATCCATGTTTGGTGGATTAATATTTCCAGGGAAGGACGTCCCCGATCTCAGGCAATACTTCTCTATCATTCCCTGAAATATTTTTTTGCTTTTGCAGACACAGAGGAGCATCTGTAACAGAGAGCAGAAGTCCACAGCGCAGGCATTTGAGCTTTGGTGTCTTTTGCCACACCAGCATGTCCCATATAAATGTACGAAGGGTGCTTTGTGTGAGTCCCATCTCTTCTCTACTGTTGAACACTACCAGCACCGGTGAAGTGAGGTACGAATCTGTGTGCACAGCATCACTTGCAGCCTCTGAGAGAGGGGCACAGCATTCAAACTACACAGAGCCTGTCCAATTAATTAATTTGCACTCTGTATCCTGTACAAATGCAGCAGATCAAGGGTCTATTACATTACGAGAGCAATCTGTGAAGCCTTTATAGCAATGTGTGGCTCTGAATTATGCCTCAGAGGTTAGCAGCTAACGCAGAACTAAAGCTCCCTACATCCCGGTCTGTCCTGTGTGTGGAAAAGCCCCTGGGCATCACTGAGCAAAACTGGGCAAAACTGCTGCCCAGGAGAGGCGGAGGCGAGTCAGTGCCCACCTGTAATTGAGACCTCAGAGACCAGCCTTTGGGTGTCAACCAGCCGGACAAAAACTGATCATCCCTCAGCCACAGCCGGACAGACCGACTGGGCTGCCCTCAGGTCGGCTTTGGAGGGGTCAGTCTGGTAACGGCAGCAAGGGAACAGAGGGAGGGAATATAAGAACGGATTTTATGGGCGGACAAAGAAAGCATTCAGAAGGGCTGCCTATCAATCCTGGGAAGTTTTCGTCTAAGTATTGACCTCTTCATCTGCTTATACTCTTGCATGATGCAAGTTTTGCAAGCAAAACTGCTGTACGGCAGAATAAGTGTTACAAGGACAGCTGGGGACTAGCACTGGCTTGACGGCAGGTAAAATTGTCCTGCCTTATCGTCAGCACATCGGGCAGCTGCTTCTGATAAGGAAGGGGTCTTTGCTTTCATACTGCCCTCCAGCCCCAGGAAAGCACTGGGTATTTTGGCTGCACTGTTCTAAGGGTTTGAAATGTTTGGTCGCAAGGGATGGTTTGACTTCCATCTCAGGCTAGGAGCAGAGCAGGAAATCCCAAAGTGTCAAAGAAAAACTGCATTTTGTACACAGAGAAGGCAATATGTTCTGTGGGGGAGTTAAGTTGTTGAGGCTGTTTATTTAGCCAGCCTTGGCAGTATTCCTAAATATTGAATTTAGTGTCCTTGCTTCTAATTTCACATCATTTCTTGCATGAATGTGACCCATTTAACTCTTGTGGAGTTTCTCCAGGTTTACATCACCGTGTCTGAGGCAACAGCCTGTCCCTGAGCCTTGCAACGCCCGCCTACCTCTCCTTGCGACGCATTCAGGAGTTGGACTTGATGATCCTTGTGGGTCCCTTCCAACTGGGAATATTCTATGATTTTATGATTTATCTCCCTGCTTTCGCCTGTTCTCAGCAACAATGTTGATCAGGCAGAGGTTTCTACCAAGGTCCTCCAGGCACATTTGTACAGGTGACAACATCCTTCTGGATAATCCAGAGAGAGCAAAGCAATCATTCGAAGTGCTGCATCCACATCCCTGCAGCGTGACGCTCTACCGAGGGAAGTTCTCTGAGCAGCGCACTCACAACGTCCTCTGTAAAAGCGTTGTCCTCACCCACGGCTGATAAACCACACAGTCTCGCAACTCTTTCATTTCATTGCCATTGCCAAACAACAAGCACAGCAAATGCATTTTCTTGGAGCCAGCAGGAATTTGGAGGAATCATTTTTCCAGCTGATGCTCAGCACAGGGCAGGAAGGACACTTTCGCATGTGCCACAGCTCTGTTTGGGACATCAAAATGCAGAAATGTGACCTGACACAAAGAAAAAACACCAAATAAACATAATTTATTTACTAACACGTTCACACGATGTGCTATTAGCTAGTGCTTCACTGTGTATTTCAGACCCCACTGGTGGTCTTCACTGTGATGCATTAAAGGCAGCCAAAGGGAGTTTACGTCACCAGCAGGCAATGTAACGAGGAGCATTGCCTTGCTTATGTTTGGATAGAAACTTTGGGTGGGGAGATGGACTGAAACATCTCCTTCGGGTCCCTCGCATTTTCCCCTTCTCAGGAACCACAGGAATTTCCCTCTCAGCCCATGCCTCCTGTCTTCATGGCAGCACTATCCGCACGCCAGGTCCCAGACTTTCCTGCTTTCTGCAACAAATCATAGGAGACTGCTCTGCACCTTTGTGTGCCTAAACAGGGGCATGGCTGGACAACATTTTACTTTTCTCCCAGTCTCTTCTTTTCTGTAAATGACACTCCCCTGTCAAGGTCTGCCTGAAAATAACTGCTGTTAAAGTAAATTATTGCGGGTTCAATATGCACGCACTCCACAGAAACTTCTCTTGCAGCGAGAAGGCTGCTTTTCTTTTCCAAGTGTTTCAAATGAAAAACTTCAAGCAGATGGCGCCCACGAGTTCCCGGTGGAGTGTACGTGTTTCAGGACTCACAAAACTTATCGCGGGTGGCAAATCATAGCTTCCGTCCCGCTGCTCCTTGTGCCAGCCCTCAGCAGCAGCCCCTTCGGTGGCACGGCTCAGTGATCAGAAGCCGCGCTTGGAGATGACTCCTTTAACTGTGGAAAATAAACACGCGGCTCCTGAGCTCTCGAACATTTGCACGGGGCTGGGAGACCATGGGAGGGCCTGTGCCCACTGCAGTGTTAGTGCAGGAAAGCGAGAGAAAACAAGGCAGCGACACGACACTCGTCCCTCAGAAGGAAAACAGCAGCCTGCGAGAGCATGTGCTTGAAGTGCAGCCCGGTGTGTGGTAAATCTTCACCCTGTGCAGCAGCACTGCTTGCTGGATAAATCATGCTCCAGCCTGAGGTGTCAAAGGAGAAAAAAAAAAAACCACCTTTTTTTTTTTCTCCTTCTTTCTAGTTATTTTTGAAAAGCTGGAAGAGAACAGGGGGAGAGGGAAAGGCTGACGCACGTTTGATATACACTTTTGATGGAGCTTTTACTTTATTATGTTTAATTGAAAAGTGTTAACACTGTCCGACATGAATATTCAGCTGATGCCTTTTGGTGCCGTTCCAGGAGTTACGATCGCCTGTGATTCCACCACGGCTTCTCAGCACGGAGCCCTGTCAAAGCCAGAGTGACAGTGGGGAAGCTATTAATTGAAATAGCTTCATTAATTAGTAATTAACAGTAGGGTAATGACTATGTCACACATCGTATTTCAATGAATGCCCTTCATGTGTTATGGGGCCTTTAATTAAAGAATATGCATTTTAATTAAAGGCAAGTTTGGCCCTTTGGCCTCTGGAATACAAAAGATGTTTCTAACTTTCAGGACTCGCAGGAGGAAAGGTTGACTTGGGGAAAAACGGCTGAGCACAAGTTCCCAAGTTAAATCCGCACGGATGCGGTGCCCGGGGTGCGCTCCCAGGCTCCGCACCGGGCGCCGGAGAGCTGCTGCTGCGGGACCGCGGGGGCTGAGACGGCCGTGCCCTCGCACCCAGCGCCTTGCTCCCTGCCCTGTGCTGTCTGTGGCTTTGCTGTCCCTGTGCCATGCCCGTGTCCAACGGGACATTCAGGTTTGGGGGAATTGATGCAACGCAGAGGCTGCGGCTGGGTTTTGGAGCAGCTCGAGCACAGCTCCGATCCATCGCTGCAGTGCTTCAGAAAGTGCCTATCGCTCCTGAGACGGACACAAGAATTGGAGGTCATTTCAATGCACCAAATGATGTAAATTACAGCAGATTTCTGTCTTTTCATATTCTGCTGGCTAGTGTTTACTCCCTGGTACTTTAGTGGGCACAGTTTTGGTTTCTGTTGGCTGTAAGCACAGCTCTTTCTCAGCTGATCCCAGGCTTATGCTCGGAAAGACAGTCTGGAGGTTTGAGACGTATGAACTATACGCTGAGCATCAAGGGAAAGTTCAGGAAAACAGACCGAAGGTGCCAGAGAACTACTTACAGTCCTAAGGAAAACAAACAAACAAACAAAAAAACACACAAAACAAACAAAAAACCCAACCCAACCAGAAACAACCACCAAAAGGGTAACTTCATAGTTTTATAAAAAAAAAAAGTGTTTACGTTTTAAAAATGAAACTTCAAAATGGCCCCTTTTAAAAATATACTCTGCTCCCCTGGCATCCTGATCCGAAAGCCTGAAAAGAAGCTTCCCAAATGTGACGAGGATTAGAGGAGTGAGACATTGCATTTCAAAGAGAAAATGACACATCAAATGCGGCTGCAGCACGATATTGAAGTCCCCACCCAGGAGGGCTCCTGCCTGGAGAATTGGACAAGGCGGAGGCAGCCGATGCTGTTGAAAGCGCTGGAAAAGAAGATGGGAAGGGCAAGAGGCAGCCCCATGTCTTTCTGAAGGCAGCTGGGGTCCGGATCAGGCCGACGGGGGAGCACACCTGCCTCTCCCCGCTAATGATGCCATCCGTGTGCCCCAGCTGAGGTGTCCCCAGAAGGGAGCTCCCGCCCTGTGCCCCGAGGCTTTCCCGCTGCTCAGGGACGAAATGTTTCGCATCCCACTCCGTTCCACCTGCCTCCCTGCTCCGTCCCCGCTGGGAGCTCACGTCAGGGCGTGGGCGATAGAGCTGGTCAGAAAGTCACTGCTTCGCCCTGCGCTGCCAGAGTGACAACAGCATAATCACATTAACCAACTCCAGAAATTAATTTAATAACAAACTAAGCTGGTGAAGAGCATCTCCTTCCTCCCTACCTGGCCATTTCCATAAGGTCTTGGGTGAGGCATCCTTTACAACGGCCAACCCTGCCAGGCACAGGCTGAGCCCTTGGTCCATTGCATGGTGAGGATGCTGTTTCCCTCAAGCAGACCAGATGTTGTCACAATTTATGGGCTACAGAAGAAATTGTATTAAAACTTAGCCATAAAGCCAATAGTTTCACCAGCTGAAGCTAATTTATGCTGCTATTTGTACTAGAATATGATCCTCTTATTACACTAGAGCGCTAACTCCTCCACATCTCTTTAGCCTCATCAGAGAGGGTGCAGAGAAATCTGTGAGTCCCTGATACCCAACAGTACTAATATGTTGTGTTACCTCTGTAACAAAACATCGCTCTGAAGGGCTCTGCTCGAGGGACAGAGCGAGGACCTCAAGGGTCAGGTGCCTCCAGCTCCATGGCTCAAGCCTATCACAGGTCTTGGCATGGGCCAAACCTTGCAGGATGCCACCAACAGCCCCATGGACATGACGTCTGGAAACGGGGACACGTGTGCACCAAACTGAGACTTGGTGGCTCTGGTGCAAAAAAGGGAGAGGCGTAGGGAATGAGGTTTGGGGTAAAATGCACTGGGATTGTGAAATGAGAGACGAGCAATGGGCAGCTGCCCCTCGGTCTTGGCACAGCCTGCTGAGTGCGTTCTGCTGCTCTAAGGAAATGAATGGAGACAACAAGCCCATGTCGAAATTCAGAGTTAAACTTTGCAAGAGAAGCTGGGGGAGGGAAAACGTGTGAATCACTCAGGGTATCTGAGTATGGTAATTAATGTTAATAACATTAAATAATTTAAATGGACAAGCAATATTTTATGTGATATTTCTCTGGCATTTTTACTGGTGTCATATGGGGTTTGTCCTTGCATCCTGGATCAGGGAGATCCTGTTCACCATGAGTGAAACCAGGAGTGACATTGAGGTGAGGGGCTTTTAAAGACAATCTTTTTTTTTTTTCTGTTTCCTAAAGTAAAACTCCAGGTGTGAAATTCCCACTCGGGTGGGAATGTAGATTGTACATACACAAATGATTTATTTATTTTCCAACAGCAGGTATTTGGGCAATCCTGGGAAGATGGACCATGCTGCTGTTCACCACTAAGGTTTATGTGTGTATATTTTGCTGTTGCTCTTGCTCAGACACTATGAATAGTACATTTGAAGCATATTTTCGCCTTTAGGCCGTACATCCATTTGATTCCCCCTGGGTTTGGTTTCACAACCAGTGCTAAAGTTGTGACCAAGCTGGAGGGGAGAGTGTCATCCCAGCCCATGTCAGAAAACGCCCTTGGTTCTACCACGTTGGGTGTTCATATGATTGCTAAAAGGCTGCTGTGTGCTCAGCTGTGTACAAAACACGGAGACCAGGTTTGCCTCCTGTACAAGGCTGCTTGAAAAATCATACAGGATTTGTTAAAAGGAAAATGGCTTCTTAGGTAAATAACTTTTGGTGGCACATAGAACAATAGAAGATGCTATAGCTTTTGTAAAAACAAGAACCAAAACCTCTTGTTTGCCAGTTATACAATCCATAATGCTGGCAGGATTCACCTTATTGGGAAAAAAAAAATCTTCATTTTCTTCAAAAATTCTCATAAAAATTAATCCTGATTTAGGGTCAGTCTTGACAGACTACCCCTCAATACAATGAGCATGAAATGCCTGGATTATCCCAGCCTTATCCCAGTTCTTGCTGCAGGGCAGAGAGATGCTCAAGGCATTTTTAGATGCAGCTCTTTGCAACTCTACAGATGGAAAATTCACTAAAATCCAGTCAAGTCCCTGTTCAAATGCAGCACAGACAGGGGGGAAGGAGTGTGGTTGGGCATCATGGGACATTTGGAACACAATTTTCCTTTTTTTGCTCCCACAGAGCCAGAAAGTCCCACCTGGATGTGACCCACTCCACGCAGTTTGGCCCTGAATGATGGTGACTGGTGGCTGCGCTTCAGGTCTGGTGATGCCCGTCACGTTTCCCAGGGAGAAGAGTCTGCCATTAGCCAACTCATTAGGTGCAATTCGTTAACGTGAGTGCTGTGGGATGCCAACAGCCTGGCCTGTGGCCGACGCTCTGGAGTTCAGCCAGCTCCGCTCTGTGCCTGAACCCCACCTGGAAAGAGCATCGTGGCTGCCCACAGACAGACAGACAGACAGACAGACAGACAGACAGATGCATCCTAGTCACAGGTTTATGTGAGATCCAAACATCCCTGCGCCGTATGCCGAAAACCCATGTAAATGCCTGACCTTGCTCTGCTTTCCCATGTTGTGCTGCTCCAGGAGGGGAGCCGTCTCGTCCCTTTTTTCCTCTGCTATTTTTTCCATGCCTTGTTTGTTGTGTACCAGACGTCGCCTCATCACTTTCAAATCAAACGTCATCTTCCTTTCTGCTCCCAGAAATTAAAATGTGGCAAGGTTTTTTGTTCTGTTTTGTTTTTGAACAGCAAGATTAAAAGTTGTTTGAAGAATAATGTTTTCCTAAGTTTTAGCTGACATTCAATTTTAATGACTTTTTAAACAAAGTAACTATTAACTGTGCATCGTTTTATAGTTTCCTGATGTCTGACAGGTGTTTTTGCCCATGTGGGAAACAGATGCTAATAACATTTTCCCTAATAGCTCATAAATAATGAGCATTTAGCATTTTCCTTTGTATACTGCTCTGTCAATAGCCAATTTACTTTTCAGAAGCCACAACGTTTTCCTGTCAATCAGTTTTAGCCTCGGGCACTTTTTGGTGATTAGAAACCCCTTGGAGAGAGAGAACTCCAAATTAGTTTTAAATAAAAAATAAGAATATTCATGCTGTTGAACATCTAAAGGTAAAAAAAAAAAAAAAGGATCTGGGCACATAAATATCACTGGTGGGGTATTAATACTTCATAGGAATAGAATGACCAAATGCTCTCAGGAGAAACGCAGCAAAGACAAGCACATGACACAAAGAAGGTAATGTATGCAGGAGAAAAATAACTTTGTATTTAAAAAACAAAGTAATTTAGGGGTTTGCTAAAAAGCTTGAAGTCTAGGAGAGCGGTATCAGCTTCTCATTTGGAAAACAAGCAGTAAATCCAGTGCAGCACTTGCCGCTTGCCGCTGTGCCTCATTCTCTCGGTAAGCCTTGGGTCTAGTCCTGACTTTTTGTCTCTTTCCAGAAGAGAAAAGGGGGAGAAGCAGGGGCCTTTCCCTCTGAGGGGAGAGCAGATGCAGAGCTGGGAAGTTCTCCGGGGAGAGGCTGGACCCAGCACGGTGCCTGGGGGCCGTGGGCCCGTGGGGCGCGGGGACGGCTCCATGCCTGCAGAACCCCCCTTCTCTGCAGTCGTGCGAAGTGCCAGATAAGGGCCCAGGTATCTCCTGTCAGAGCTTTCAGGCTTCCCTGTAATGTCTAGGAGCCTCCTTTTAATAAACTTCCATTTAAATCATTTTTTTTCCCCCAGGTATCACAGCAAACAGCACTTTGGAAGAGAGAAGAACCTTGTGCACCAGGATTCAAACCTGTTTCTAGGTGTGGTGTGTCCAGATTTCACACCAGCCTTGCATTAGCCAACTTATCATGTCAGCATTTTGGGGCTTATTGGGCCTCCAGCAGAGCAGCTGATTCTGGTCACCACTGGAGATGGGGTACCAGTATGGATGGAGCTTGGCTCCCACACAGCTTGGCCTTTCCTGCATAAATGAGCTGAAATTCATTGATTTCGCTGTTCATTAGCCTTACATCATCACACTGCATTGCAATATGCAGCTCTTCCACCAGACATATTTTCTCATTCATTTTGCAAGAGAAATGGAGGGATGCAACCCTCCCAGCCAGCCAGCCAGTACAAAAGGCAGCATTTTTTTTTTACGAGAAAGTGACCTCATCTATTCTAATGTATTGACCTGAAACTCTGCGGCATGCTGACATATCTGCAGCTGCACTGAATACTATTAAACCTCAAGGGGTCTTAGTTAATCAGATGTAAACATGAATAATGCAGTGACATAAAATGCAGGTATCACATATATACAAGACAAAGGGTCAGAGTGTGGGTTGGGAGTTGGTTCTTCTGGTTGATTGTTCTCCTTGAATGAAGGAAAAGGAAACTTTTGCCCTCAAATGAAGTGGTTCTGCGATTCCTACCATCAAATGTGACAACAGTGACGTGACCTACATTACTTGGTTCCTTCGCAGGCTCTTTTTGTAGCCACTGCAGTGCCACAACCACTCCTCTTCAAATGGCGGTGATGAAATGGTTAAGGGCACTGTTAAATGACTACCCTTGAATTTAGCATTAACACTGAGGTGAGGAAGCCTGGATTTCTCTAAGCGTTTTGGGCTGCCTAGCTGTCCGTGCAGAAGACAAACATGCCTACTGTTTCAACTCACATGTGGTGACTTTCTAATAATAGGGGTGTTAACTGAGAATAAAATAATGCTAGCAGGTGAGTAACAATTAGCTGACACTCCTGCTTTTACAAAGCGTACCATGGCACATCCATGCATAGCAGGCTGAAAATCATTTTTGCATATCAAATTTTAAAGCTAAAACATAGCTGCTTTGGAAGGAAAAGGGCTTCTGGCACCATGCTGGGCCACTGTGTTTGCACCCACTGCCCCAAAAGAGTCCTAGCAAACAACCCCAGCATCATTTACGTAGGGTATTGGTTTGTGTTCAGTGCCTTCTGTTCAATTCCCAACTTGACAGCCTCCTTGAAGAGTACTTGCCAGGAACAGTTGGACCAAAGAAAAGTCAGCGCTTGATATTGCTGGGTTAGATCTCCTTTTCATGGTCTGTGTGCTGATGGAACACCCAAGCCTGTGGGAAGTTTTGAGACTTGCTCTCAAGATGGTGTTGTGTGGGAATTCTCCCCGCAGAACTCAGCATGAAGTGTAAGACGTTTGAAAGAAAGCTGAAAGACCCATGACACTTTTCTGTCTGTTACTTTTCATTCACTTACTTCTTGGTAATCTTCTCCCACCTGTGCTTTTGCCATGCCCACCAGCCCCAAACCTCTTATCACAGCTTCTCTGGCTCCCACATGGGAATAGTCCAAGTCAGTCTCCTTGGACAACCTTGCAGCCTGAAAACAAGGACGAAGCTCTTAAAAGCCTCACACATCATTACGAGACTTTCTCTTGCATGTCAGAGTGATGGAGAGGATCAGAATAATCTCAATGAGCTATTTTGGTGTATTTAACCCTCATTCTCTTTGCCCCTGTACTAGTCATGAATAACACCTGGCTTCAGTCCTCTCTGTTCCCTTTTTTGGCTTCCTACAGTCCAAATGGTAAACTGCCCCAAACAGCTACCTTGTTAGTTTTTCTTCTCTGAGCAGTTGGGTTGGAACATATGCCATTGGACCTGATGTCCCCAGTTAAAATCCCTGTCACATCACTAAATATTTTAGCAAATAAAAAATTTTTTAAACACGCAGCCAGATGTCCACATTGACATAGTGCTTAAGGCGTTCAACTGATAAAAAGCCAGGGCCCTTGGTAAGTGGGGATTTAAAAACATGTCCTGAGGCAAGTGTGTGATATTAAAAACATCCTGGGCTCTTTTGTATGGAGATTTGCATACGTTGAGGTTTTAAAGAGAGTGTCCATCTGTCACTGAGCATTCTCCCAATACAACAAAGCATTGATAAATATTTTGAACCACAGTCACTTTTCAGCAGGCACCAGCAAGGAAGCAGAATGGTTTCAGCTGGGATATCCATTGCTTTGTGCAATAAAAGGAGCTGCAGTTTCACTTGGAAGCAGTGTTTAATATTTATGAGGATGACAGCCCTGTACAATTACAGAACTACAACCTGGCCCTCGAGTGATTCCATAAAAAGTATCGGNAAAAAAAAAAAAACCAACCTAAAGCTTTTGTTCTGAAAAGTCTGGTTGATGGATTTAGTGATGTGCAGCAATCATGCTTCAGCAACGGTGGCAATGAAGCAATGGGAAGAATCCTGGCGACTTTAATGAGCTCCGGACCAGCCTGGATGCATCTGAATAGTCACAGAAGTGGATAGACTCATTGCTCTTGGTGTACATGTTGGAAAGAAAGGGCCAAAAATTCAACTGGCTGCAGTCCTGTTCAGATCTGTTGCATCAGTATTGGGTTTGGACTCTTGGATTTAAGACAATATCCAGTTTTAAGACTCAGTCTGGGATGCAAGAAAGCATACAGTGGCAGCAAGGAAGGGATCAGGATGTTCTCGCTGTAAGGTGAGGCCTGGTGGCTTTTCACAGAAGGAAAAAGCAAACAAGCACGCATCGCTCTGTGCCTTGCGGAGCTGGCAGTCTCCTTTCAGATGGGATGGAGTGAATGGCCAACTCTCCGAATTCAACATTTTTACTTTTTTGGGGGGGGGTTGACATTTTTCAAGGAGGTGACATATTCCCCAAGCATCCAGAGGATCTGAAGTGTCTAACTGAGACAAGACAATGTCACCGTACGAAGTACGCTCGCAGCAACTATTTTAGTTAATTAGGCAACTACAGTTTAGGCACGTGTGCATCTGAACAGATCCATTAGTGCAGTAGATTTCCAGTCTTTCCTACTCATAATCTTTCTTTCCTTTAACCTGAACCCAGTTCTGAACTCTTCCTACCTGACCACTGACCTTTCAAAAGAGCTGCCCATAGATAGATGGTTATTTATCACATGTTTCTCCTGCAAACTCTCTAACAGTGCAGTAAATATTACAGCATTTATGGTGGTAGATGCCAGGCAGCAGAAGGATTTTTTTATAGGTGCAGTCCGATGGTCCTGTGCAGCGTGCGGGTAGGTGACTGGATATGCGCTGTGACTGTGAAGGATGAATCACTCCTTTACAAGCAAGTTTTGGGGCATTTCTGTGAGTCTAGTGTTTGAGTTGTGAAACATCTGAGCAAAGGCGAGTTCAAGAAAACAAAAGGCAGACAATAATAAAAAAGAATTGCTCTTTCATTTGTGGAATACACATATTTATTGGGAAGGCATTGATTTTTTTCCTAGAAGGCAATGCATGTTTATTGCTTCTTGAAGGCAGCGGTACTTGATTTGCAAGCATCTGCTGCTAAAGGAGACTCTGGCCTCACTGTCTACAGATGTAGTACAGCTTCTAGCCAAACCAGGGATACTGTATATGCTTTGGGATGAATCCTGTGTGTCGTGATGTTTAAATGGCTGCATCAGTAGTGTCAGTGGTTGTGGCGTTAGATAGATGATGGCTTGTGAGGACAGGAGGATGTGAGAGGAAAAATGGCTCAGGACCGTATCAATTTCAGGCAGAAGACAGGGGATGATGTGGATAAGGATATCAGCCAAAGACATTTGAGTCCTAAGGCCAGTGTTTGGAGAAAGTTAATGCTCACCTGCTTGATTAATCTCTGCTTGAAGTTTAAACTGCCTAACATGCACACTGGGAACTCCAAGTGCAATTGCATCTCACAAGCTTTCTGCAGGCTCTGAGGGGGATAATCATGCCGGCAGGTAAGGTATGCAGTCAGATGGCTCTGTTCTGAAAAAGA
Organism: Chauna torquata; assembly: GCA_013399475.1. Taxonomy (NCBI): domain Eukaryota; kingdom Metazoa; phylum Chordata; class Aves; order Anseriformes; family Anhimidae; genus Chauna; species Chauna torquata. Next base: position 8,922 of record VXAL01017688.1, on the reverse strand, counting down.
AATACAGTATTTTAGCCTTTGCTTGTCTTTTGGGCACTAATTTGTATTAAAGGGCCATTTTCCCACTCAGACTTCATCTGTCACTTTCCTTGAGAAAAAGGGCTAGGACGACAGAGCGTGCATCCATCCCAGGGGCATGGCACCTGTCAGAGGCTGCCAACATACAGACCAAGCGATGCAGACCTTCCCTGGTGAAATCTGGCTTTGAGACTCGAGAATTTGAGGCTTGGGCTGATGGCAGTGATATTACCACATCCCCCTTGATCCCCCTTGCTCAGCAAAGTCTTGGATTAAGCAAACAAATTTCAGGTCTACCTTGATGACTGCTGGAAATCAGTGGGAAAGATTTATTCTGGGAAAGAAAATGAATTTAGTTTGCCACATCAAGAACATGCGTGAGGGAGTGTTACTGCTTCCAGCACAGCCCAGAGCCAGGAAAACCACTGGTGATTTTAAAACTGTTGTGGATAGTCTCAGTCCTTTTTGCAAAGGGGATGCACTGTGTATTGAACCGGCCCAGCTGTGCTGTGTCTGACTGTCAGAGCTGGCTTGGGCACACCAGCCCTGTAGCTCGTGCAGCCGAGGAAGGGCTGGAAGTCTTCTATGGGCCATTTGAAAGGTGGGTCGGTAGCTACTCCATGCAGCATGCACACTGCTCACGTCAGCCCAATCCTTGCCTTGGAGCGCCAGAAGAGCCGAGCCGAGTTACGCTGGTGCTGACTCTTGCCAAATGGCTATGCTGTAGAAATTAAATGCCAAATCTTTTCCTTTTTATGGAGCCAACTAATGTCAGTTAGAGTGCTGGTGAGAGCTGGGCACACCAGCACTGGGTTCAAGACAAAACAGTGCCGCGTGCCTTCCACAAGCAGAGCTGAGTTACTCTCTGTTTTATTCCCACAACGATTCAAGCTGCAGGAATAGGCATTAGCTTGGGTAGAAGCACTTCAGAGAAAAAAATAACCCTTACTAAATCCATATCCTGTCTCCTCAAAGCTTGCTTACTGCCAGTTCCCTAATTTATGTAAACTGGTCGTCAGAGCTGAATTAAAACCTACAATTAGCAATCCAGGAGGGCACGGCTGTAATTCAGACAGATGTGCCACTTAAAAATATTTACATAAAGCTTGCAGGATAACCAGGGCTCCCACAGGGAGCTGGCGCACAAGCCGAGCTGCATCCTCCCTGCCACAGGGCAGCAAGAACTGAAGCTGGGTCGGGGTGACGTCCCCCGAGTCGGACCAGCTGCCCCAGCCTGCAGAGCCCCGCCACTGCTTGGCTGTGTGAACTGCTACAGCCACAGCTGCAGCCCTTGGGATCAAAAAGTGTCAAGACCTGAAGATGTTATCAAGAGCCTTAATGGTTTCTGGCCTTTTTTTTGGAGAAGATGGGAGAGGATGCTCTGAAGCCAGTGTGAGTTTGTTCGAAGCTGTCCAGAAAACCTCAAAACCATCCAAACAGACCAGGAAAGCCTTGTCGCTTGCTGCACTACCGCAAACCCTCAGTACAACTGCTCCCAGGTTTGTCGGGAGAGGGACATGCAACTCTCTGTGACTTGGCAAGGGAGCAAAATCCCTGGCATGAACACTTTCCCCCAGCGATGGGGTGGCCACTGAGCCTCTCAGCATCCCCTGCAGCACCGGAGGGGACACGAGCAGCGTCCCCACAGCTCCGCTTGCACTGTGCCCATGCATCTATCTTCACTGGAGAATAATGAAGGGGCCACTAAAAAATCAAATCCTGTTCCTCCTGTTCCAACCACTGTGCCATGCTGCTCTCCTTGTCATGTTCTCCTTCCCAAATTTTAAGCTCACAAAGTCCTAATCTTTGCCTGTGCGGAGGGCACCTGCCAATGAGCTCATGCTGCGTGCAAAGGGCTGGCACCTGGATTTGTACTTACCTCTGTTTCACTGGGTTGCTTCTAACTGTCAATTAGACCCAGTAATTTCTTATTGGAAAAGACTTCAGAGATTAATTTGCAGTTTTTAAAACTTGGGGTTGTTTACCAGAACAATAAAAAAAAAATTGCTGTGATCTGGCTGTGAGCGTAGCTTCCATCTTTATTTTAGCCTGCTTGTGCCAGCAATGTGTTTGTGTTAGAAAGCCTGGAGAAGCTTAGGGAAAAAGTTTTAATCTTCAAAAATCCATTGCTGTTATGATGTGAAACTTAAACCTGTTTATGCACAGCCTCAGGCATTTCCAGGGTAATTCAGACGTGAAGGAAACCCTTGGGAACGGACGGTGGATGGGGACATTCAGCTCTGAGCCTCACGCCTCATTCGTTGACCTCTCCCTCTGGTGCCCCCCTTTTTCATCTCCCAAATCAAGTGCGAGTGGGTTGCAGCCATATGAGCCATCTCTGGAAAGTGGCACTTTCTAAGTTTCAAGAAACCCTAGTTTAGAGGCTTTATTTCCAATTACAAAAGCACATTGTGGTTCCTTGAAGGAATCATTTAGGTGACATTAGGATGCCAGGAAGGGTCTTAGGCTTTTGCAGGAGGGCTTGGGAGCCCTGGACGAACACATCTGCCAGAGCGTTTTAAAGCTGGGAAAACCATTTGTAACAGTCAGTTATAAAATGGGGCCGGTTCACACAGATGGTGAGGACAGTCATGCTGTATTAAATCTACAGAAAAACCAATGGCTAAAATTGGCTTGGGTGTAGCTCCAATAGAACCAGTAAAAACTACTCACAGATGTCCGGTTGTGGAGGTAAGCTTTGTTTTCCTGGCTACTGATAATTACCATTTCCCACCTTTCCTGCTGCAGAAGTTCATGTTTAACGTGAAGAAATTTCAGACTGGAAAACACAAATGAAATTTTGAAGATATTTTATTGATATTTGCTTGCTACTTGAATCACACACAGTAGCCCCCTTACTGGTAACCAACACCTCCTGGGCACTGACTTGTATTCCAAAATGACTGCAAAAGCCCATTAATTTCTTTTAAATATTTATGGCAATATCCAGAATATTCACAGCAACACATGAAAGAGGGCTGAGTACCAGATTCACTTGCTTACTAGCAAAATACAGGAAAAAAAAAAAGAAAAGAAAACTGGTTGCCCGCTTTCATTTCCGTGTTATCAGTGGTTTGCTCAAAACTTTCCAACTTTAAAATATACTTTTATTTCAAAATGGAACTGATGTGCACAAAACCTGATTCATCTGCTGGCCTTGGCGTGTGGAATATTTCAGCAGTGGGTTTGCTTTGTCTCAGCACAATGGAAGTTGAAAAAAAATACTGCAGATGAATTTTATTATTGCAGCTTTTATATGGGACATGAAAGCACACTAGTTTAATACAAAGTCATTACTGCAGTTAAAACCATTAAGTTAATTAATATGGACATTTATTACTACCGATAAAAGATAATATCAGGGGATTTATAGAAACAGTATATCTGTGTGTTCTTCCTCCTAAAGTCTCCACGAAGACAGGACTCTCAGTGGGGCGGAATATATTGCAAAGGCACCTGTTGCAGGGCTTGCCCTGAAGGTAGGTCAAGGGGAACACTTGTGGTGGGGTCGTGAAGGTAACCCCGGCCCTGAGAGCACCAGGGCTTGCAGAATGAATCCTTCAATTTTTGCAGTTATAGTGCCTTGAAGGAAGAAGAAATCTCTCGGTCCTGCCAAGTCTTGAGTGGCAGGGAGTGTGTTGTTAGTGCAACCTGTTTCTTTTATTTCAGTCCTAAATGGGATGTCCGCTGCCAGATGCCCCCATCCAGCGGGGTTCCGCAGGGAGTGCGTAGAAGGGAGCAGAGTTCCTGACAAGCTCATCCCTGTGCTCCCTACCATGCGGAGAAAAAGTAAGTACCGTGAGGGTCTGGGGGGCTTGGCAGGACACAGGGTGTGATGGGCTCGGTGCTGCCGCGTCTGCTGTGAAGGTGCCACTGAGTCAGCCCTGGTCTGGTGAGAAGGGGAGATGAGGGTGGGAATCAGGGTGCCGCAGGGACCTGCTGCGAGCAACCCCTCCGCTGCCGAATGTGGGGACAGTGTTAGCTCTGGCCCGTGAGCACAACGATAACAGTGGTGATTCTGTGCTCAGTTCTGTAGCCTCGCTAGAGAAAAGCCAGCAAAGCCCAGCTCTCAGCCCCTCCACCTCCCTGGGTCTTTGGAGCTAAAAAACCTCCAGTTGTCCCTGACTGCTTTTGGTCATTTACTTGTACTGATGCTGGATAACAGTTGGGAGACGCTGTAATGTAATAAAGCTTTGCAAATGTGGACAACTGCAGAATGTGATAGAGGGGCTGTATCAATCACGGTAATGACAGACATTAGCAGAATGCCAAGTGTTTTGGTCTCAACAGATCTGTCACCGGTTTGCAGCCGGCAGTTGTACGTACAGGTCTGTGCGATGGCCGCCCTAATTTAGTGCTGTCTGCAAAGCTGTCATTTCATGAGAAGATTTATTGGGCTGATACATGTGATTTATGTCAGATGGCTTCAGCTTTGCTAACTTGTGTGTGACAATAGTAGTTAACAAGCAATTAAAATGTGTGGTCCATTGTGCTGGAAGCTACGGGATAGTTCCCTGGAGCCGTCGCTCAGCATCGTCCCCTCTGAAAACCCTCAGTTTGGAGGCTGAGGGGAATTTCAGAGTCTGCCCTCCCTGGCATGGGTGGTTTATTCATCTTTCTAAAATGGTGTGAATGGGTGCGTTGTTAATTCTGATTTTTCCATTAGATTTCATTAGGTTTTCATTAGATTTCCATTAAGCACCATTAGATATAATGACACAAACACTCGAACATTGCCTTGTCCCATGGCTGAGCCCAGCACGCCCGTTCTCTGCCGGAGAAGCTCCTACAGGACGCCTCTCCCAGCTGCCTCCCACCCCAGGAGCTGGCGAGCTGGTGACCCCTATGGCAACATCCCCACACCTGAACTGATGCTGCCATGCCCGTCCTGGAAGCAACCAGACAAAAATATAGTGCAAACGGTGGATGTGAAAAGTCAATATTGTGGAGCTGGAAGGAATTCAAGTTGATCACTTTAGGCAGCTTCTCCTCCAACCGCACACCTGCTGCCATCACCCGAACCCCACGCTTCGACCTTCCCGTGGCTGTGGCTGTCAGGAGCTGCGGACGCTGATGAGCGGTAACAACCCTCCGTACCCCTCCGAACCCCTCCGTCGGGTCGAGGAGCTGCAGTCACACTGCTCCGACTGAAGTGCGGCCAGCCCGGCTGGGTGGGAGCGTGTCGAGCCCTTCTGCAAGTTGGCGTGAACCGAACTCTTTTAAATCAGACAGTATTTCAGAGATAATTAGCCTCATTGCCTATACACGGCGGCTCTGCCATGAATGATGTAGGCTTAATTACTAATGGCAGGGTTTTTTTTTGTTGTTTTTTTTTTGTTTGTTTTGTTTTTTGTTTTTATCCTTCTGTTACAACCGTGAATGACTGTAAATACACACCTTTGTGGGCATTTTCATCTGCTGAATGCTGTAGTCCTTTTACCCTCTTCCTTTTTGTAGATGGTATTTGAGACATCAGATCTTGTTCCCATTGTGAAATGGGTACAGGAGGCTGCTTACAGACGGAGCTCTCTCTGTGTAGATGGTGCGCCCTCTAATTCCTAGTGTATATTTAAATCTCTCTTTCCCTTGTTTTATATACAAGCTTCAGTTCATATATATTTGGGGTTCTGCACTTTGCAACCCGTTAAAATCACAGGGATGTCTTACAGATAAGCAACTTCCCAGTGCAGGGAGCAACCGTCGGGAAATCTGCATCCCACTGCTAAACTACCAACCAGCTTTTATGCTTCTGCTCACATTTTGTCCTGCAGGCAGTGTTTATAGGTCACAGGTGAATATTTGGTGCTTAAAAAACACCCAGACCCTTCCCCTAGCCCTTATGCCTGCTGTCGGTCACTGACGGTCCACGTGCCTTGGCTGGGGAAGGCGCTACGGGAGGACAAACTCCAGGGATGGGTTTAGTGCAGATTTTTGGCTCCAGCCCAGCCTCACTAGTATTCAGGCAGGGTTCTCTGGTATTTACTGTTTTCCTGCTGGATTTTTCATCTCTGAGAACCCAGAGGCCGGATTCTTCCTCCCCCCCCCCCCCCCCCCCAACAGGCTGGGAAAAGCCTGGGGTATGAGCTACTGAGGCATCAGGAGGAGGTCTGTGCCTTTTTGGTGTGAGGTAGGTAGAAAAGATCCACTTCTGCTTCTTTTAAATGTTGAATTTTTTCCTTCTTTTCAAGGAAAAAACTATCTCCACCCTTTTGTCTTTCTGTTTTTTTTTTTTTTTTAAATCACAGGACTGAATTCTCTGACCCTTGGTATACAGGAGTGAGCTTTTCCAAAGCAGGAGTAGGCGTGGGGTCAGCAGGAACACTCAGACGAGTGGTGTAACAGCTCCCCTGACTATGACAGGATCAGGCCGTTAGACCTGGGACCTAGGTGTGAAGGCCTAAGCCAGCTCAGGACTACAGCCAGCATCCCAACAGGGTCTGCGGCACTGAGCCGCGCAGCCTGTTTCACATGTTAGGCTGGAAAGAGGGCAAGTTTGCTTAAAGTAAAGATAAAAAACCTCAGGAACTAAACAATCCCCTGGAAAAAACTACTGCTGAGCAGAGGTGATCTGAGCTGACATTGAGAATAGTTTGATTTACAATAACAGGGAGATAATATTTTGCTAAGCCTCCCTGTAATACAATGTGTGTCATTTTAAATTTCCCATTACACTGAGCAATCTAATAAATAAATGCCCGGGCTGCAATAAACATGAATCATTCAGTGCGGAGAAGCTCTCAGCAGTCCTGTAACAAATATCTTCTTCCTAATGGTCTTTGGAAGTCACCGATTAATTTGACTTTCAGCTGACTGCTCTGAAGCCACAGCCAGACGAGTGCCTGCAAGATGCTGGGTCAAACTCTGCAGAGATTTAGTGACAAATCAGATTTGCTAATTAGGCATGTGCCACTCTGTAAAGAATACGGCTCGAGCTGGGTGATCAGCAGGTACATGGTCAAATGGAATTGGCTATTGGGATTTTTCAGGTGTTTATTTATTTATTTTTAATTGTGGAAAACCAAAAGCAGTTGTTTTACATGCTGCAGCAATGAAAGCCACCTTCTAAGAACAAGAAAATGGTCCATGTTATCTGTCCCCTAATTTCTGCAGTTAACCTTTCACCGGATTATGTGCATGTGAAGGTATTTTAACTACCTCGTGCCCTCATGCCAATATTTGTTAGAACTTGGGATCAAATTTAATATGAGTAATGTCAGGAGAAACAGGTCAGGGTTTCAGATTAACACCAATAACCATAATGAGAACAGATGCTTATATCCATCTGGAATGTAGATTTAATATGTTAAATTCATAGCTCAGCCCATGAAATGCAATCATCAGATGTTTACTGGTCCCAATTTAATGAGCGATTTTGGATTAAACAGGGGCCACACAACAGGCCACCAATCTATATTAAATCTCTGCAAAATGAAAATTGCAAAGATTTACTTAGGGTCATTACACAAGAAAATTTAATCACAACCTCATCCATAATGTCACATCGTCATCAGACTGATAATTGAAATGCCATGTGAGGGATTATGAATAACCCTCTGTTTATGAAGATAGCTTTCTGATTATCTCTATGTCCTGTGAGTAACATAAAATATGATTTGTATTAATGTACATAGCCCTTGCCTAAAAGAAACCCATTGGGGATCTGCAGAAAAAGTCTAATTTTTTTTTACCTTCTCTGTTCCTGATGGGAGATGTTGTTAAGTAACATTATTGCCACAATTTTAGAGCTGCAGTGGAAGGTGAAGCCTTGAATACAGACTTGTGCTGTGTTTGACGGCACTGCAGGAAGACACAGCTTGCAATACCCCTGCAGCTGTGTGGGTGCTATAAAGTATTCAGCACATGGTTTTAGTAAGCAAACATTGATTTGTCCAGAATCAATATTAATTTTTTCAGACTATGTTCTCTGGGGCAAGAAATGTATCTTCCAGTATTTACTAAACACTTAGTACATTTGGGATGTTAGTAAGAACACATTTTTGATTTTGGTGTTACAAAATGTTCAACTCATGGATATCTGACGATTATATAATTCTGTATTGCACTGGGCTATACAACAGGACGGAGCCCACAAATTGCCAAATTTCTGATAGGGTTCGGTTTTGAAAGTCCCTCTATATATTTATAGAGCGTATGCTGAGGGACTGCTCCAGCCCAGAAGGTGAGTTCTCAGTTGAGATACTCAAGAAACCACACAAAGGAGCAACAGGCTGCTGTTGAGGGCAAGTGCACGTGGTGCTGACACGCATGTGCTGCTACCACCCCGTGCTTCCAAACGTACCCCTGCTCCTTCGTCCTGGAGGGGCTGGAGCGAGGAGGAACCCAGCTACTCTTCTCCAAAACTGCATCCTCCTCCTTCTCCAAGTTGTCTGAGCTTGGTCTGAATGTTTCACATGTCCTGAGGATTCAGCTCTGTCCACAGGTTCAGAGCATATCAGAAAGCAAGTGGGGATGTGTCCTTTCCCCTGTTCAGGGTTGCTTTCTGTACTGCTTCACTGTCGGTGCTGCAAAACTGATCACATGTGATGTGTTTTAATTGCCCTGTGTATGAATTAATTAGCCCCTTTGTCAGAGAACAATTAAGTGGCAAGCTAAGGAACATGAAGAGCGAAGGCAGAATAAAAACCTGTGTCCTGACTGCCACGTGGAAGCTGGCAGGCCCTGAGATGAGCATCTCGTGTCCGGGCTGCAGAGCAGTGCCCGCGGTGGGGAGTGCGGACCGCTGGGTCCGTGCAGCCCCGAGCAAAGGTCTGGCTCTGCTCCGCGTGTTGCAGTGATTTAGCTAACTTTCAGACAGCACTATGCCAGATTTAGCTGCATACGTGTCCACGTGGACGGAGGTACCCAGTGGCTCTCAGCCCACGCTGAGCCTAACAGCCTCTGAAA
>VXAL01017684.1:68231-110766 GCA_013399475.1 Chauna torquata | reverse complement strand
CTCTGCTCCCCGTCCCTATCTACGAGCTCAGGAGGCTGGGTACTGGTCTTGCTGCTACAATTCCTTACAATTAAGTTCCTTACAATTCATTTACATACTCCCTTCCCATGCTCTTTGACAGCTGATTTCCCTACATTTTTTTTTTTTTTGCCACTGTTACATATATTTAAAGTAAATTTATCTCCTTTCTCTGCCGAGTGTAGATTGGGTACCATTTGGAGAAGATATCTTTGGAGTTATACAGGCGCTCTATCATTTGTTCCACACCATTCAGCACTCTATTGACCAAAGCATAAAGGTTCGTCTTTCCTGTAAGTACTGAAGTTAGAAATGTTGGAATGAATAGACAAATGGACTTCTGGGATATGTTATAATGCCCTGTTCTTTCTGCATTAATGTCCCCCTTCATCTTCCTCAGGTCCCAAATAAACGCTTATTTCTGCAACTGCAGGAATAGAAGGGAAAAAATTGCAAAGACACATTTTTTCTACTCAAAATGAGATGAGGAAGCAGGCCCGTTACAAGCCATTTTCATCTTGTCTGCATCATTGAAAGATGCAAATAAACTGGAGCTTTGCTTGCCATCACTTGCCATCTTTTCTCTATGTGACACTGATGAGTTCTTGAGATCTGCTTGTCCTGTATAGCAGTTTTTCTTTCAAATTGGATTATTATACTAAATAGATAGTTGGGGCAAAGGCTTATTGCTGGACTGTAAGACAGGGATTTTTAATGGGTCATGCCAGTGTCTGAGTTAGAAGGCAAATATAAGGCCCATTGAAAGGTGAGATCACCTAGCAACAAAGGATGGTCATGGCTGGCATACTCTGTTAGTCAGGTTACACATCCTGGTTTGCAATTCACTGAACTGTCCTAAGAAACTTCATGAAGATGAAAATAATAGGGTCATAGAGGAAGTCTTCCAAACACACAAAATGTGATAAAGGGTTTTTTCCTGCACAGAAGTTAAGCTAATGAGTTTGAATTTGGACAATTTCTATTTAAGAGTGACATCTAATTCCACTTTGGGATCCCACTGCCAGTCTTGTGATGTTGATAGAAACTTGTTTTTAGAATCTGTATCCCTATAGATCTGTGTGAAGGCTCCAGCTGGACATGGCAGAACTCCTCCTCACAGGCTGTGCTGCGGTCTGATGCATTTCAAATACACCTCAGCAGAATCTCACTTGTTCAACAGTCCACTCAGTAACATTTCTATTGTGTCTAAAAAACAAAAACACGAAACTCAAGCTCTTACACCTGTAGGTTCATTTCTTATTGACAGCTCTTACTGAAGAGTGGACAGTTAACCAGGTGGCTTCAAGTGGCTTTTGCGAGGGCAGAGGGAAGGAGGAGCTACTATAGAATAGTAGCCTCCCAGAATATTCAAAGACCTCAATGTGGATGTGAAGTATTAGGGGAACAGAGCCAGAGAAGAACCAGGTAGTGAGGATCGGGACTGTTTAATAGGCACATCAGCAGCTTTCCTGCCACAGCACCACCTTTTCTGAAAATGAAAAAAAAAATCCTTATCACCCTCCCCCATCCCTGACAATTAACTAGACCACACACATGAAATTCTGGTAGTGTTTCTCTCCTCCTTCTATGTACGATCCAAAACCACAATACTATGTTTCTAATTATGGAATTCAGATATTACACAAAAAACAGTACAAGTAGAAAGTAGAAGAAAGATGGATGGACAAAAGTTCAAGTTATTCAGTAGGACGATCTAGGTTGCCAAGATAGGACAGAGATATTTGTTGACATTTTGTCTTGAATGCCCTCTACTCATTCTTGTCCTGGCTATAACTAACCGTTGTCTGTGTGGAAATCTCTTGGGACTTAGTCACATTATTATTTTGCTGCAAAAAACCCACAGGGTGAAGGATGGGTATTCAAGAACTGTTTAGGTTTTAGGAAGGTTTCTCCCAACTGCTTTTTGGAAACTGAGGAACATCCTACCTAACCACAGATATGAAGGACTTTTAACCATGATAGCAAGGTTTTAATTCCCATGCAAGAAATCAATAGACTTAAGATATTTTATAGCAATGCAAGGAATTTATATCAGTCTTGTTGCTTTCTGAAGCTCTCTTCTTTCTGTCACTCATTAGAGAGGGAGTCTGGAGACTAAACTGTTCCTATTTCGGTGCCTAAACTTAGCTGGAGTAAGCTCCCTTTGGATACTATCTGGATGACTCAATGCTGAATCAGTTTTTCTGGACTTTATTTGTTTTTCTCCTCCAACACCAAGCCCGTTGTTACTTTCCTTGCCCTTTTTCCCTCCCTCTGTACCCTGCATGCAGATAGGTTTGCATGTTTTATTCATATCCTGGTGTTATCCTTCTTCCAGCACCATTCCTCCCTTTCATTTTTTCTCCAGCCCTCAAGTCAGTGTACAATGTCAAGTGCATCTGTTGTTTATTGATTCATGCAGTGCTCAGAGACTACTCTACAGAAGCCTTTTACATGCAGGGAACACTTCATTTATAACTAAAATACTGGGACCTCTCGGCTGGAACGCAACAGCCATATAACAGCGCCAGTAACACAACTCAACAGCTCTCAGAGAGAAACTGAAGAATACCATATCTAATTGAAGCAACAAGGGATTTTTAACTACTGTGGGGAGAAGGTAATTGCTTATGCTGGAAACTGGCCAGGACTCTAGGGTTAACATTTCTCCTCTTACAAAACACATGCTGGGACCTTTAAATGACTGCCACTAATTATAATTACCCCAAATAACATTGCTTAAACCACCTTTTACTATCACATCACACCATCAACTTTATTATTATTAATGCATCCTTCAGACTGCTCTTTTTGCAGTCTGCTACATGACAAAATAATTCACAGAATGCTAACAAAGCTATACCCAAATTGCTTTAAATCATTAGATTGGACAGGAAAAAGTCCAAAATGTATACAACTCTCAGCTTCAGGTAATTGTTATTTGTAGTAAAATTTAAAGCTGTCAGAGATTATAACTTGAAAAGAAAAATATGGCTTGTGAATTTAGCCCTACAGTCTTGAGTCTGTAAAGGAGGAAAACAGAGATAAATCTCTCCCCTAATACATTGTACAGTGGCTGAAAAAGATTCTTGTAAACCTTGGGGAACAAAGTAGTGAACCTTTCATCCATCTGAATTTTATCCATCAGTTCCCTAGCTCTTCCTACCCATGTATGAAGAAAGGTATCTGTGCTCCTCCCAGGGCTGCTTATAACTGGAGGAGACTTTGCTCTTTAGCTCTTGAGCTTCACAAATCCATTTAAACTCATATGGCCAAAATGTCTGCAGTTTCATTAACTACCAGTCAGGTTCAATTGAGGGAAATTTGACTCACATCCTGTAAGTTTGAAAGGTAATCGCTAATGGCACACAGCAGAGGCCTTTAAAAGTATTTTTTTTGCTATTTCTCCATTAAGCATCTTTTAATGGTATATTGCATATCTTTAGATTAAATTAAAAAAATACAACTCTTGAGGTCTAAAATATCTGTCAGTTATTTTGAGTAACAACCTATGCAGGAAATAGCTGCCCAGAAGCATAATAAATGCAGACAGATGTGTTCAAGCATATAACATCACCACTTTCAACTCTACAACTCCCACGACTTTCACCTAAAGCTTCAGTGGTCGATACCTTTGGCTGCAGGCTCCAGAGCTGATGAGACAGGGCTCCTGCCAGAGCCAGGGAGGGAAGAGCAAATTCCACCGCCCCATTGTGCTGGGGAGCCCTTGCTGCCTCGTGCACCACAGCAATTCCAGCTCTTAAAACTGTTGAAACAGCCCTGATCTGGGGAGACACCCACAAGTAACGTCATTTTGGCCACAGGCAGCGCTTCAGGGTCTGTCAGGGAACCAAATGGCAGCCGGTTGCATGGTCACAGTTAGCAACGCTGCTCTGCGTATGGTTTATTAAACTTGGGTTTGATTGCCGGGCTGGTTTGGGGCTTCTGCAGGAAAAGATGTTCAACACAAAGCATGTAAGTATGTAAATGGGCTTTAATGGTGCCGCTCACACACCTGAAGTTTAGTGTGTCTGTAACCAGTTGTAGGAATGAAGCCTTAAGTTTTAGTTTTGCAAGGATATCAGTAAAGGCTTCTGCTAAACCAAGGGGCTGGAAGCCAGGGTGCTGGCGGCCCCTCCAGTAATTCACCTCAACGTCTTTACAAGTCACTTCCCCCAGCCCAGACCGTGTCCATAAGAGGAGCACAGTAAAGGCTTGCATCTTCCTCACACACTTGGAAAGCAACACTCAGGGCGTTCTTTCCCTGAGGACACTGTCAGAGCAAATCAGATGGTCTAACAGCAAGTGCTCTACCAAATTATATTCTCTCTCCCTACATGCCTTGCCTCTCACATCTTTAACTGGTCATGACTACAAGAATACTAGAAATGCATCTCAAAAGAGATTTATACTGAGGACTAGGGAAAACGTAGCCCCTCTCCCAGCCCACCCTCTTGGTGTGACATTCACAAGGTGCTAGCCAGAAGCATCAGTATGGGCAAGTTGCATCCTCCCCCTGAATGGGTCTCAGCCTATGATATAGTCTCGTATACTCACAGACTTTCTAGGACATGGGCTTGCTTTTATGTGTGTGTTTTTGTAAATTATTTCCTTCATTTCTGCAGAGCTGAGGGAGCTCTAGGGTGAATAATAGTACTGTATTTGCAGAATTTATATTATCAGCATTTAGATCTGGGGAAGGATGGATGTTCCATTCTGCTGAAGATTTTGAAATCTGATTTTCTTCTGAAGAGGAATAAACTTGAATGCTTTAAGGTTTCGCAAAGTCTTTGTGAAAGAAGGACTTTTGAAAAAATGTTTTAGATAAATGGAAAAAGTTCAACAGAGTGCAATATCTTATGTCACTGCATTTTTTTTCTGTATTAAAATATATCTTAAAAATATGTAAATATATATATGTATAAAAGGTAAATGTAATTGGAGGGGAAATACATATTTGATGAGGCATTTTTATTAATGAATGCAATAAACATGAATAAAATATAATGTTACATAGTCCACGAATGTGTGGCCCCATCAGAATTTCTTTATCCAGCTCCCTTAGGAAAGGTGCTTAAGCCAATAAATAATCTTAGCCTCAAACACACAGATACCCACCAGCCTGCCTCAGCTTGTGGAGATCGGAGGCTGTTCAAAGCCCCTTCTTTTAACTGTTAAGCTGACCCTGACTTGGAATTCTCTGACACCCCACAAACGTCGTGTCTCAGGGACATGGTGCCAAACACGGTAACCTCATCTTTTCAAGCCAGGCTTTGCATAACTAGCTGGTGGCTCTCCCCGAGCTGGCACATGCTGGGGCATACTGCTGGCGGCCATGGAGGCTGCTGTCCTGCCTACTGCAAAATGCCCGCCTTCTGGGGTATGTGACCGTGTGAAAGATGCATTCGAGAGGCCATGTGGCGTACACCATGAAATTCACCTAGCATATTCCTGCGTCCCAGAAAAGTGTGAGTTTTCAGAGGAATACAGATGTTTGGCCTCTGATTTGTGCTGCTGCATGTGGTTCCAGTGCATTCGCAGGGAGCCCTGCTCTGATGTAGAGCTCCCCTGGGAACAGCTGAAGTTACTCCAGCAGCTGATTCATGCTGCCCCGGCTGTTTGGAGCTTGTTTCCCAACTGACACACCAGTAATTTCATATTGTTTTTCAATTGGATTTGTCTGGCCTTAGGAACTTACGCTAAAAATGTCTTTAAAAACATGCAGCAAAGCTTCTACTGCACACGTTAGGATTAGGCTGCTTTAATGTCTGAGAAGGGTGGGCTAGGTAACCTCGTCTGGGTGCCTGAAGTCTCTAGGAAGCAGGTTGTGCTCCTAGTAAATATTAACCATTGCATGCTAGGATAATGCTGAGACATTAATTCCTTATTGTTCAGCATAGATTTTATTTTATCTAAATCACTATCTAGAAAATATCAGAAATAATTTGCTCCATAATAAAACATTAGAAGGCATTAGGCAATCCCTAGACGCCGATGCAACAAGAAAAAGGAAGGAGAAGCATTAAAACAACCTATACACTATAAGTCACACAGTGCAAAATGTATGATGTCTCTGTGTATAAACTAAGACATTTAATTACTGACTGAGTAGATTACACTCA
Source organism: Chauna torquata (assembly GCA_013399475.1). Taxonomy (NCBI): domain Eukaryota; kingdom Metazoa; phylum Chordata; class Aves; order Anseriformes; family Anhimidae; genus Chauna; species Chauna torquata. Next base: position 104,626 of record VXAL01017684.1, on the reverse strand, counting down.
ACTACAAAAGTCATCAATACTTGTGGAGATAAATCCTGGCTTAATTCTGTGCAATAACAGCTATAGAAATAAGGAGATGAAACCCACCTGCATTATTATATCTTACAAAATTTGTCATCTGAAGTGGCTGTTTGTTATTCTAAATGAATCATTAACCTGACATCACCACTAATACAAAATGTAAATGTTCAGAGGAATCTCATTTTTAAAAGCAATCTACAGCCTTAAATTTCTTTCAATTTCCAGGGTTTTTTGTCATCATTATAAAGTGCCGGACAGTGCATGCATACTCAAGAAGCACGCCGAGCCAGGAAGCAGTATCGCAGACACCGTTCCTCCTGGAGGGACCTTGCTTCAAGCTGAGGAATCCCAGTAACCAAATTAATATAATCCAGCCATTCAGAAACCACAAGCTTTGCCAGGATTTCTCTCCCTTTCCCACTCCATTTTTATATTTGAAGTTTTGCAGACAGGATGTTTACATTTTCAAATGATTCCTGGTGTGGAGGTAATTTGGGCAGCGGGATAAATGATTGCTCTGTGTAAAGAGATGTGTGTCTTAGAACAAGCCGACTATCTTCCCTGCAAAATTTACACAAAGGCAATTTCTTTACTGTGAGGAAAAGTACATTTTGACCAGATAGCTGTCTTGCTGTAAAACGTGGGGGGGATCACAACACAAGGAACAGTGGGTCTGTTTGACACGTGTAGTGGAAATTAACCCCACAGGTGAGGGCTGACTTTGTCAGACCGCATCTGGATAGGTTCTCCCCATGCCTCAGCATCCCCACGATTTCACAGCAGGAGAGCCAGCTTCAGCTACTTCTCTCTGTGTACGCTGTCGTCTCTTCTGGCAGGGGAAACACAGCTGAAGTTGCGTTCCTCTAATCCACTGACCATAGTGTTGCTACATATATTGTAAGTCTTTCGTCCATAGCTTGTCTGTAGGCTTTCTTCTCTAGCTTCTCCTTCATGGAAGAGTGATCTCCACGCTTTTGGTGCTGCCTCCCTCACTCCATAACTGGGCTGAGATTTTAATGTTTTTGGATATGAACTGTATTTCTTCCAGGCTTTCACCTGGAAATATGCAGCAAAGTTCTTTTTGCTAACCTATTTTCAGCTGTTACTCATTCACGTTTTCGTTTTGCTGCTCCATATAACTTTGGAGATCAATACATATTTTGAAACATTGCCTTAATGTCTGCTATTAAAGAATCAGCAGGCAAAGGTTACAGACCTCTTTAAAACAAGTAGGTCCAGGAAATGTTCTGCCTAAGACTCACCATGCAAAAAACAGCTGCAAAAGCCTTTTGCTTGCAACTCCCCTGTCTGCAAACAGTGCCAGCATCTGGGGCTGTCTGGCAGCCCAGTGACCCAAGAGAGCCCAGAGGTCTCCTTGGGGGCCGTGTGGGGATTTAGCAAGGAAGAATACGCTTTGCAAAGAGCCTGGATTGGACCCCGCAGTGGCTCTGACAGATACGTGTTTTTGGCGGTATCCGTGACAGGGAGCAGAAGTTACCTGGGCAGTGCAGAATATACCCACCTCTCACTGCTGGACCTGAGACACGGGAGAAGCGCGGGCTTTTCCCTTTGCCATCACCACAGGTTGCCTTGTGGGTCAGGATGAGGGCCTGGACAAGGGCAGCACTGAGTGCCTGTAGCTTTATTCCCCTAACTGTTCAAGAAAATGGGAAGTGGTCATTGGGAACGAAAAGACTCTCCAGTTGTTTCACTTTATGTTAGTGGGAAAACAACCACCACACAGAAAAGGGCTGGTAAGGAGCTCTGTTCCTCTGCCTCCAGCGAATTCCCCTCTGTACCTTTGCTTCATGAATAAATTGATATTGTAATGAAAGCCATCTGTCTGTGTCATCAGTTTCTTATCCAAGCAGAAAATGTATTGCAAAGATACAAATACAATTATCGTCATGTTATACAACAATAACATGGATCGGGCTGTATTTTTGTATCTGAGGGTAGGTAGAGCATGCCAACTAGCTCATGCTACGTTTGGGTTGGGTTGGGATAAGCAAACATCTCTTGGGCAGAAATCCTACAAATTTCCTTGGTGAGGAAACTCCAGTGCTCTCAGTGAAAAATAGGCGGCAGGTAGTGGTTTTCTTCAAACAGCTGGAAAGGGCAGAGTCAACATGTCTGTATCTATACGACCAGATAGTTTCTGCACAGCTATATCAAGAATGACTTCAGTTTTTTCACGGTAGTTTTATTCTAGCTAGTAGCTGGCACCTACGAGGGACAGTAATTTCTACCTAGATTGCTCCTGTTTGGTTTACATAGCTTGGATTACAAGTACACAAGTACACACAAGACTTGTTTCTTTTTCTTTTTCTTCTCTCTCTCTTTTTTAAAAAATAGAACTAGCAGGAAGTCTACTCACTCATACTTTAGAAGTATTGACAGTGGGTTTTTTTTCTTTAATCAGATAGTAGATTCAAGCTCAGAAGGTACCAGCGTGATTATCTAGTCTGGCTTTTTGTATAACACAAGTCAAGGAAACTCAGATGCTGTTTCCTTATGAGGCTCCAAGCGTCTGTTGTATCCATGAGATATTTTTTAGAAACAAATTAAATTAAGGATCACACATGATGAAGAATCCATCAGAGCACTTGTTAATTTGTTCTATAGATAATTCCCCTAATGCTTAAAAACGTGCCTTATTTACAGCTTGAATTTATCTAGCTCCCATTTAAGGGAACTCGATATCAGCGTGTTTTTTTCTCCTGCAGTATAGAGTAGTTGTCTACAGGAAATCTTTCTCCTCTATAAACACTTGTAGATCATCAACAACACCTTTTGGTCTCTTAAATAAACTTAATAAATAGAGCTCTCTGAGTATCTCAGTAAGTTTTATAGACAACAAACTACTTTTGTGGCCCTCCTCCGAGCTTCTTCCCATTTTTCAACATCATCCTCCCCATGCAGATATCAAGTTCAGGCACATTGGCTACATCTAGAGTAGTAAATTACACAGGAAATGTTTCTGGGCACTTGAACTTGGTTGCCCCCCGTGTCAGATTGTTAGCACAGGCTCTGGTGTGGTTTTGGCCTGGATCAATGAGACAGATTGGCTTGGGCCAGACAATGGCTGAGCATGGTTTGGGATTAGCACAAGCCAGTGGCCATTCCCAATAGGCAGCTTGTTGCAGCCGCTGTGGTTTAGAAATTAAGATAGTTTACAGTCATGGACATGGACCATTTCATGCCAACCATCCTCAATGCTAGCGGGTAGCAGAGCGTGCTTAAGATTTACTAGCAGAGACACAGGCAGTCAGCCCTCTGCAGCAGCCTTAGCTACACTGTATTTCAAGAAGGGAATGCCACCTTGATGTTCCTTTTTTTTTTTTTTTCTGCATTGTTCGTGCCTCCATATCTACGCTCCTCACTATCCCATTGCCCTTGAAGCTTGTGGTGATTTTATCATCTACCATGGTCCCCAAATGATTTCGTTGTTCAAGGACTGCGGGATAATGGATCTTTTTCTTTCAATAGGAGGTAGCAGGGATAAATTTTGTATTTCTGAAGACTTTTTTTTTTTTTTTTTAATTTCACTACGAATGATATTTATGTGAGCACCCTTTATGAATGTGGGTAAGTGTTCCTGCACATTCTGCTCTCATCACAATATATCATCTCTGGAGGAACTGCAGGTCTCTGCCTGGCCAAAGGTGCTCATGTCAGTGATTTCCAGCACAGCATCTCTGGTGAGCTTGTCACCTGCACCGCTTGAGCCATTGCCCCAAGATGGCTTGAGTGAGGCAGCGCTGCTTAAGAGGTTGTTTTCCTCCAGTGTGAGGATAGTTGCACGCCTGTCTTGTGATTGTCTGTCCTGGGAGGAACTATTTGAATCGCCTTGTATGTGTGGCCATGGGAAGGGAAGAAAATAAACTTTTCAATGAGGACACTAAGTAATAGAAATAAGCTGAATCCAGCCAGCCCTGGGAGACTTTCTCGGTCTCTACATGCCTTGGGAGAAAAGTATGTGGATTGAAAATCCTCCTAAATTTGTAGACAGGCACTTTTAGTGATAATCCAAACATGTTTGGTCCTCCTAGCTGCAGAAAAATTGCATTCCCAGTCTGAAGTAGAAGTATTTTTTCACTGGTAGCTTCAAGATCCAAAGTACGTTTTCATCATTCACCATCACTTGGAACGTGCTTGTGTTGCAGCTTCACACTGTCCCATAATTGGCTAAGTCAATGCATATTTCAAATAATCTCCTGATAGTTTGCAAGCTAGGTGATAGGATCTTCTGAGGTTTTTAATGGCTGTAAAATTTGTTCACCTCAGCAATGAATAAACTCAGCAATAGGTTATCACATCTCTGTTAATGCTGGACCATAGAACTATCTGTGGGATCAAGATCAAGGTACGTATGTTTAGGAACAAAGTAGATGTTTAAATTAACTTATTTTTATTTTACAACTGGATTTCAATAAGCTTATGCAATTGGTCAGCTGACAGGTGGCAACTTTCAAAAATGTTGATCTCTGATTTGATTGCTTACAAACTTATCCCCATACCATAAAGTATCTTTGTGCAATGTCTCCGTCCGTATCTAACCTGGATTGCTGTTGATTTCGGAGGATAATTGCGTCTTAGTAAAGATTTTGGTGAGGTTTCAATAGAAAAAAATATTTCTAGAAGAGCATTGACACATTGTTTTTCACACGTTGGGTCATGACTGATTGGGGTGTGTATGGAGGGTGAAGTGTTGAAAAAGCAAGGTTGCAAACTATAAACAAGAGGATGGTTTCCTCATCTTAACTGGCCGTGGTGCAGCATCTGCAGTGCACGGGATCAGAGATCCTTAAGTTGCTTTTCCTGCCGGCAGAAGCCCCATTCCTCTAGGATGGGGAGCTGTTACACTGGTGATCAGAGAGGAGGGATGGTCTGATCTGTCTGCCCTGAGAAGAGCTGAGCTGCAGCAGATACAGGGAGATCGCAGGAAATGTCAAAAAGACCTCCGAAGTGGGGGAATCCTGAGCTCATTAGGGTTTGAGAAGCCTTTGTCATAGATACCGAATATGTACTTCTGCTTAGCAAATTATTTCTTCCACATTCCCAAAATGAAAGAATGAAACCATGTCTGTAAATAAGTTTACAAATACTGGAAAGCACCTGAAATTTTGGCACAACTTTGTCAGAGCTCACCTGTGGGTTTCCTTACCTCATCCTGCAGGACTCTTTTATCCTCTTCCTTGTTCCACTTCTTTCTTTTTCTCCCCCACTGGCTGGCAGGCTCTTGATTCCAAAGGTCACTTGCTTTTATTTATTTATTTTTTTTAATTTTCTTTCCTTTCTCTCCCCCACCTATACAGCCTGCTCTCTCCTCTGCCTCCCCTCTCCCTGAAAGAAAAACACAGCAGAGGGCATGTGGTTTAGAGGTATGGAGCTCCACCGAAAGAGACTGGAACTTGGAGCTCTGAAGTTCATGAGGACCCTGTGCCCGTTCTGTCCTTCGTGCCTGAGGTAGGCGAGGGGTGTGCTGCGTGGCCGCCCAAGTTGGCTGTGGCCCAAGGGCAGAACAAGGAGCCCAGTGAGACTTCTTCAGGAGATCATTTTTGGGCTGATGGAGTGTTCCCACAGAAGGGATTGAAATGGGCCAAGTTTTCAAGCTACTTTTGGGTGATTAAGGATTCAGACAGACTCTAGGAGATTTGCAGAAGGAATTGGCATTGCTAGGCATAGTGTGCTTTTTTATAAATCTGGAAGTTTTATCTAAACTAATTTATTTCTTCCTCTTTTCTGGCCAACCTTCTCTACTGGTACTGGCAGCTTTAGAACCAAGTGCAGAGCACGTCAGGATTTATTGTGCATATCTGCAGACACCCAGGAGGACACTCAAAATCCCATCTGAGAGCTTCTAAAACATGTCTGCATCTCATTGTCAGCAAGCACTCAACCCCCTCCAGCCAAACCAGGGGAGGTCGTGCTCACATTGTGTCAGCAAGCAATGGCTTTTTCTTGATAGTACATTTTTGTTTCCTACATGGGGAGCTGCGAGAGGAAACTGCATCGCCATAATGTGGGGTGATGTACCTCTTGCATTGCTCAGGGAGTGATTTGCCCCTGTAGATGGCTCGCGTTGCGCCCTGGAGGGGATGCAGCTCTGCAGAACCAGCCTTCTTGCAACAGCAAAGCGTGCTGGTGGTGATGGCGAGGAGGTGGCAGCATCTGAACAATTAAATAGCACCATCTGCAGGCTCTGCACACCCCAAGGTCCACACCAGCTGCAGCGAGGTGTGAATGCCTCCGTCCTCCAGGCACATTGACCCTGCCTGCCTGCAGAGAGGGTTTACGGGGCAATTAGACGACAGGGAGCGGAAACAGGCGAAGGTGACTGACATCTGGGTGAGGTGCGGCACTCAGCACCCTCAGCACTGGAGCGCAGACCCCGGCATCTGAAGATGTTCATTGGAGGTGCCAGTGGGTTGGTAGTTGTTTTGCTCGTGTCCCATTCTGTTAATTGCCTTTTTCTTATCCATTGCTTGAGGGAGGGAGGGTCATTTCTCTTTGTTTAAACCCTGAAGGCTTGCCTCTGTCCTTCTGCGGATAAAAACATCCAGAGAGGCCGGACTGCGCTGGCCCGGCCTGTGGCCAGGCTGCTGGTGTGCTGACCTGCTCGCCCAGCCGATGGTGGGCACAGGCAGACGTGCGGGCGTGCAACGCTGCAGGTGCGGCACGTGTGGGGCTGCACTGGCAGATAATGGTCTGTGCAGGCAGTGAACGTGGCCGTGGAGTCATCTCCTGATGGTAGGCTCAGGCAGGAGGGTGTTTGGCTGAGACCTTGCAAGCAAAGCACAGCTGAAGGTGGCATTTTTAAAGGAGAAATCTTTGGTTGCCACCACTCACTGGAAAACGTCAGTAAGAATTTTTTCGCTTCCTCTGCCCACAGGTCCCAGGAGAGAGGGTGCATCCTGCTGTGCTGTCACATCGGGGAGGCTGCCTGAGCTGCCCCTTCCCAGAAAAACACCTTGAGGGGAAATGTGTGTAGCAGGACGTGCTATTCATCCCCTGGCTGGGAACGTGCTCTCTCTCAGACTTGCTTTTCCGCTAAAAGGAAAAAAAAGAAAAAAAAAAAGAAAAGAAAAAAACATTTCTGCACTTTGGTGAGAGAGAGCAGGAAAGAGAGAAAGCGAGTGACAAACTGATGTTTTAACATTGATAACTTTCCCTTTAAATCACAAACTTCTTTTATTTTTAAGCCTTCTGCTGCTGGCACATTAAAATGTCTGCTGTATCCCTGACTACTCTTAAATCATCAGCACTAGGTTGTGAACATTTTTCTGCTGATACTTTTCTTTTACTAATAATATCTCTGCTGTCTTACAGGAATCCTGCTAAAAGAACCATGACTGACTCCCCCCCTCCCCCCCCCCCCCCCCCTTTTTTTNCTTTTTTTTTTAATGTTCAAGGTCTACCTCTTTATTCTCAAAAAAGCATTTTCCTGAAATTCACTGCGGGAATTTTGTCTGCCACCCAGCTGCATCTTTCTGACAAACAGGCAGAATAAAGGCAAGTTTAGCGCGTCCTCCAGATATAATGCCAATACTTACCTTAAAAAAAACCAACCGACCAAACGAAAAAATCCACCAAAGCCCAAACAATTTAAAAGAGTTGAGTAATTTAGAAAAAGCTGGATGAAGCAAGCCTCTGTGCAGAAGAAGAGAAACACCTACGGCTGAAGGTTAAAGACACTTTGCTTCACCCTTAGCCCCGCTGCCCAGCCTGCCCTCCTGCCCGCCACAGGGACATGGGACACCCGCAGGAGTCCTGGGTGGCAGCAGTGCTTCTGCCTGCACTGAGGACAGCTCTGGGGCTCTCTGCCAAGTTCTCCAAACTCCTTCTTGTCTCAATGACAACACCCTGTGACCAAGGTCGCAACAGTCTGGGTCCTCGCTAAGGGACGGTAATAATGCCTGCTTCAAGGGATGTATGGGTGGCATGGTGAATAGCGGGTGACTTGCTGCCAGCAGAGACAGCTGAACCTTAGCTGCTGTCTGGGGACTGCCCTGTGGCCTCAGGCACTCCCAGGATTTCCCAGCTCAGCTAGGTGTGATTGCGACCCTCCAGTTCACATCAATACCTAAGCCACCAAGTATCTTTCTCTAGCACCCTGGGAGTCCTATGCTCCGAGGACACATTATCATCTGAGTCTGTGACCTTGTACAGTCAGGCGAATCAGAATTATTACTGTATATAATGAAAATATCTTAGAGCAAGCTCCGTCTCTATTGACCTTCTTGCATGAAATCAAAACAAAGGCCTTGTAGTAAAAGCTGAAAAATAAACTTCACACAATATTGGCATTCCAGCTTGGCTGGAGAGTGAAGGAAGTATTAATATTATTGCACAGGGCTCTGGCGTGACCTTCTGCGTCACTTGGGACGCAGCCATGGCCACCAAGGCTCGAGTAAGAGGAACTCCAACAGAAAGAGGGAGCCACGCTGGGGCTGGAAACGCTGCCATGCTGGTGGGGGAGGCAGCGTGACCAGAGACCTAGCCTATGTGCCTTCGCCACACGAAAAGGAGGAGAGAGGATAGGCTTGCAGGCTATAAATAAAGCAAGGTGAGGGAAAAACTCTTGCTAAAACTAAAGGACAGTGTGGCATACTAACTAATGTGATTAAATCAGTCTTTAATGAAATTTTGTCTGGAAATTATCAACATATATTTCATCGGTGGAGCAGTGGGATCCTGTGGCAGCCTTCTTGTCAGCATAGAGGGAACCAAAACCCCCAGTTACACCTAAGGTGGGCACCTGAGGGAGCAGTGCACAGGCTTGATACCGGGGCTTTTCCAGTCCTGCGTTCAGTCACTGCGCTGGCTGATGCGTGGTGCCTTGCACCAAGGAAAGGATTAAAGACACAGTGCATGTCCTGTACCTGCAGCCCCACTCTCTGGTTGCAGGAGCGGTGGGAATGAAGCCCTGGCGGAGCTGGGGCACTGTGTGGTAGACCTCAGCAAGTCCGGAGGGTGGGAGCTGGCAGGAGTGGGAGTGAGAGCGGCAGGGGAAGCTTGGCAGCACACACAATGCAGTACCAGTGGCACCAGTGGCGCTTCTGCTTACCTGTTCCCAGCAGCTGTGATAAAGATTCCTGCTCCTGGGTCCCATAATTTACCATTTACTGGCACACTTCAGGACGAGCCACATCTTCCACGTCATCATCCAAGGATGGACATTCGCTTGACTGCCTGGTCCCAGAACAGTGTTGTTTCTGAGAGCCATGTGAGGCTGAAGGGAATCCCCCTCAGCCGCCCGTGATTTTTGGTCATTAGCGTGACGGCCGCTGCAGATCAGTATGCTGCATACAGTCACATGGTAGCAATCTCTTCCACAAGTTTTTACAGCCTAAATATGCTAGGTAAGCGGGAATTAGCTGGGTTTTACACTGCTCAACGCAGTGCAATTACACAGGGGATTAAGATGCTCCTCAGTGACTATCCAGCAACTCCTGCCGGACTGCAGTCCTCCCCTGGGCAGCTGTCTGCCTCTGCTGACAGGTGGGGATTCCTCCAGCCTCTGGATGCCCCATCACGTTGAGCTCTCTGGCCTTCCTTGTTTGAAGACTGGGTGGATTCACTTGGGAGCATCCTTCTGGAGGCCGTCACCAGCTCCATGGAGCTGGAAGAGGGGACGCAGCAGCAAGCTCTGCGCGGGTAAGGCTGTTTTCCTGGGAAGCTGCTGTTGCCCACTGCCCGCCTGCTGGATGCTGCTGGTAATGGCAAACACGGCTCTACCGCTGGCACCCCATCTCAGGTGTTAATGCTGTTAACGGGAAGACTGCAACCAGCAGCCCAACATAACCGGAGAATAGCAGCCTATGCCCTCCTTCTCCTGGCATAAGACATCTGGACCTCCTTCGCTGTGCCAAAAGTGTCAAATTGGTTTCTCAGGGCAGTGCACGCCTGTGAAGACTACGTTGGGAGTTAAGGGATGTGTTTCCAGTATGCAGTCTGCATACGCAAACGGGCCGTTTCTGTTTCCTTGTTTGTTCTACAGAAATGAAGGTCTGACCTCTGAGTGCAGTAATGGCCACTGTTTGAGCTCTGTAGCAGATTTGTTCAGTCCATAATGGATTATGTTTTTCTGGAGGAAGGGAAACATCCAGGGCTTGGATGTTTGTGTATAAGGCTGGGCAGACAGAAGCCAGCTCAGGTCCAGAAGGTGACAGCAATATTAAAGTAGTGCTCCCAGCAGGTCCCACTGGCATGTATGTAGCTCCATTTTAACCTGGCTTTTGATCTTCTGGGGTGGAGCTGGCTCAGGCGCAGACGGTTTGCAGACCACACAAAGGCAGCCTCAGTCTGTCTGCATCCATCTGTGCCTATATATAGCCACAGAATAGAAACCTATGCGAACGGGGAGTCCAGCGCTCGTGTCACCACCCTCCGCATAATGAATACGTGTTACGGAAAGGTCTCACACTGGAAACAAACCTTGCTGGTGAAGCTAATCAACATTGCTAATACAAGTCAACAAAGTATGCTTTGTTTATCAGAAATTTGCACAACACCATGTCTGTTTTCCAGTTAGGATTCTTCACAACTTGACCTAAATAGCTGAAGAGGAAAAGGTTTACTCCTCAGAAAGGGATATTTTGTCGCTTGCAACTCCATTAAATGTTGCTGGAAAAGATTGTTGCCCATTTGGAAGTAAAAATATCATGACCAGAATGTGATAGAAACGGAAATAGTGCTAGGTTGCAGGAGGGTTAAACCAAGACGGGGATTTTGCAATATGCTGTTGCGGAAGAACAGCAAACTTTACTTTTAGTTCCGGCATGCAAAATGATTGGAAGTGAAATAGAGCAGAGATTTTTCTAAAACAGACCTCAATTTATGCTGAATATTTAAAAGGCAAAGCTGTGAAATTCAAGCACCTCCAAAGTGTATGGTTGGTTTCTGCCTTCAGAAATGCCTAATGGCAAATTCTTTTTCTTTTGTAGTTTATGGGCTGTGATGGTGCTTTAGACATTGCCAAATATAATATTGCAGGAGTGTAGAATTACATGTTCTGTGACTTGAAAGACCAAGAAGGCTGAAAATATTAGCATTTATTTCCTGTTGCACCTGAAGGAATACAAGCCTCTGCATTCATGGGGCTGGAACAGGAACAGGGAGGGACTCAAACCCCTAAACCCAACATGAGTTTTGGAAAAAAATTAAGAGGAGGCACTATTTCAGTCCTTGCTTGTTTTTTTTCTACCCTTCAGAATTTCTTATTCACTGTGAATTAGATAGAAAAGGGAGGACTGAGGTACCTGTAACAGGGCTGGTTTGCTATAGGTCAGCCTCCACACCCTTAGGAGCTGCTCAGCTGTGGAAAGGACTAAAGCTGACCACAGCTTTGGGTCTGCTCATGCAGAGACATGGCCCAGCCTGAGGCCCACCATGTGCTCCCCTACGCCCTGGAGATACAGTTCACAGGGAGGGAAGGGAAAGAGCTGTGGACTGCAGTTTCTGCTCCTGTATATCCACTTTGCACTAAATGAAGGGAAAACAGGAGAATTATGGGAACACGTACCAACTCCAAGGCTTTCTCCTCCCGCAGACATGCTCCAACCAACTGAGAGGTTGGTTGAGAGAGGCTGAGGGAGGGTTGTAAGCCAGATTTCTGCCCCTTGGAGAGCTGCTCCAGCCTCATCCTGCTCCCCTCCCAGGCAGTCCTAAGAACATGGTGAGCATGGGGTTTTTTGTATTTGTTTTTTAAAGAAAATCTATTCATTCCTGCCCCAAGGCCTTGCTAAGCTCAAACCTTTCAGCTGTCTTCCTTCATGAGCCTGAGTCCAGGACAGAGGATGGCATTTCAGATCCAGGACCATGCTAAATATCACCTGTTTGCTAGCCCTGTACTGCAGCCTGCTCAGCACATGGGCTTTTTGAGTTGCTGGTTCAAGGTGGACGCCAGCCCCAATGAATGCCTACTCCTGGATTTCCCTCACAGAGAATGAGGTGCCAAGGAGTTAGATTTAGCAGCTCATGCTTTGTGGTTACAGGAGACTTAGCTGAGTATGGCCTTCAGCTCTTGTTTTGGGCTGTGAAAGACCACAAGGAATAAAACAGCAACAAAACAAATTATACTTAAAGAGGAACTTAAGAGGTGTGTGTGGGAGGCAGGTACTGGGAAATTCAGGCATTTGAACCAAAATATATGTGAGTAAATGCCATCCACATTCTTCACTATATTTGGCATATTTAGATGGTGTCAAAATATCAAGTGTTTTTTTTCTTACAGAATTAAGACATACAGACCTGAACATCTACAGGGAATTAGCTGAAGTTAGTCATGTTGCTTAGCACAAAACAGGAAGGTTTGGTGGGATTTTAATGACAGGACAATAAAAAAAAAAAAACATTTAGAAAAAAAAGAAATGGACTGAGTTACAGGCAAAACGCAAAGAAACCAGATAGCAGCAGCAGAAGGCAGGAAACCAGGACAAATTACAGGGGCAGCGAAAGATAATATTGATAAATCCATTGTTGTAAATCCATAACCTTTTGGGCAATGTTGATTTTAATGGACTTAGGGCACTCTGCAGAAGGCTGACACCTACCCACTTCTGAGGACGTAGTCACAAGCCAGGCTATGTCATACACGTCCAGTGAGCAAGTACAAAGACTCTGCGCCATATGTAAGCGTGAAGAAGGTCATGATGCTTTGCATGTGCAGTGTATGAGTCTGAAACTCCACTGAAAGCATGTGGTTTTAAGCATACTTTGACAGAGATGAAATTCAGGTACCACTGCAGAAGCAAAGAAGCCACAGAGATATCAGTTGCCATTTGAAAGCTTTGCTCACATACCTCTCTGGTGCTCACATTGGTGCACACTGTCCCCTTTGCCTGCAGAGCAAGAGCAAAGAATCTCAAAGGGAGATGCATTTTTGTTATCAGTATGGGTGCAAAGTTGGTTCTGGTGTGATTAAGGGCAGTTTTTCCTTGCCTGCAAAGAATCGTGTACAAAAATGTGAATTTAGAAGAATTAGAAGAGCAAAATAGAAGTGTTGCACTTGAAAGGATCCTGTGTGAAGTGGCATGAGATATGAGCATGGCCTGTACAGAGAGATGTACCATTTTGGAGAAGGAAGATAAAACTAACAGGCAGATGCTGCTGTGTATTTCTAGCTGTTCCCTGAAGAAACACTGGAGATGAGGGTGAAGGACAGCAAGTAGGATAAGGATACCAGAATTTGAGAGACACCATCTGGAAGCTGGCAAAAGAGCAGCCCCTTCTGAAAGGCAAGATTGACTGCCTGCATGACCAAAAAAAAAAAAAAAAAAGGAAAGAAAGAAAAAAAGAAAAGAAAAAAAAAGACATATCAGGCAGGACAGTTCAACACCCACCTAGAGAAGGCTGGTTTTCATTAGTTGCTAGTGGTGACACAAATAGCAGCCTCACTGGAAGAATAAGGCGGGGGAGAGAGCTGCAGCTGGCTTTCTTGTGAATCCTATCAATACCAAGTGCAAAGAAGGAACAAACAGGATTTTGAAAACAAACTTTTGGCAGAAGAAATGTTAGATTCATGTGATGTGAGGCTTCTCTGAAAGAGGAGCTGGTGTGGGTTGGAGATACTCCACTTAATCCATAGGGAAAATAATCTAGCAGGATTAGAGGGAAAGGGTTTAGAGTGAATAGAGAGGGGGAAGATATCTCCTCAAAAGACAAATGGGATGAGGATGATAAAACACCAGAGTTTATGTTACATACAGGACAACAGAAGGAAATTAAATCAGCTCTTGAAAACAGAAGCTGTTGAGAGTCTTAGCTGTTCTACTTGCAAAGAGGCCAAAGGGCATGCAGAGAATCCAGGTAAGCAGGTTACTGCACAAAACCAAGCCTTTTAGGTCTAAGTTTGTGGTTCAGACATCTCCTGGGTTGTTACTGATGAAAAGAGTTTCATCAGGTCAGTATAGTTTAGAAATCATTCCTATAAATGTATTCTATTATCACACAGGTTGCTTTCTGTTTTCAGCAAAGAATTGAGAGGCTAGGAGTTATGGATGGACATTTTATGCTGATGGTAAGACATTGTGGTCAGACCTCTGGCACGCTGTTAGGTTCATGTTGAGAGCTTGGACTTCTGCAGCACAGTCCTTGGATGGAAGACTTCAGTCTCTTTATTTTGGAAAAATTTTGTTATCAGAAGATATGCGGAAAATCTGCATTTCTCAAACAAAATGTTCTCTTCTACCAACATTTTTTTTTAAGGTGCAGACGTCTGCCTTACATGGGAGAGACTGCAAAATGTCTCATGGAAAGGCTGAGTCATAGAAATTCAAACCAGATCAAAACATATCCCATCCAGATCTCCAGCTCCCCTGAGTTCCTCAAAGAGTGTTCCTTCAGCTTTGCTACATCTGTTCCTTGTGGATGGTCCTTGGAAGACCTGCTCTTGCCCACTTAATGTGGGGCATTTCCTGGCCTGTTATCTAAACCAGGAGCCAATCCTGATACCATCCAAAAATTCAAGTATGCTTGAGATGTTGAAAGCACAAATCAGACTCATTTACCCTGTCAGATGAAGAGTATTTAATCAGTGTGGGGTCTTCCGTGGTTAGCTGTGTTTCGTAATGAGGTAGTGATACGGGATGACAGATTCTAGGGCGTGTAGAGTTCTAGCAATGCTGTTGACATTGGCAAGCAGGGGAGGAACCATTAAAATGTTTGGGCAGTGCATGCATGCTGCTTTGAAGCTCTTTCTGTAGCATTTGTGGTACATTTAGCACAATTTGGGAAGCAGTGAACTAAAGGAATATGAAACAAAATTCTGTGCACATCTAGGTCATGAATAGTTAATGCAGCTGGATGAAGAATGGCAAATCTGTTTCATGGAGGAGTTTGATATTTGCTTTCATTCATATTTGGAATCAAAACTAAACGTCCTACAATTCTTCACAGTGTTGCAGGGAAATCAGGTTCTGGCTGGGCTGCATGGCAAGCTGTTTGGGAAACATTGAACCTGATGGTCCTGCTGCCAGGAGATGCAAGACTTCATGTTCTGAGTACTGTTAACTTTCTTTTTGCCTGGCTGCTTAAATATTAAAATAAATAAATAAATAAATAAACAAACGAAAATCACAAGACTGGTGCAGCTAGCCCAACATTCTGCCTTTTCAATGGCCTACTGCAGGTAGAGCAGGTAAGGTAAGAACAGGGCAAATGTAGTCATACCTCCTCAGTGCTCTCCTAGGCTTCAGTAATCTCAGAATTATGAATTTAGTGGGCTAGGAGTGGCATTTTTGTTCCAGGTGGTCCTCAGTGCATTTGTCCTGATGATCTTTGAATCATGCTAGCATTAACATCTGCAAGATTTTCTGTAGCTGATTTACAGCTTGTGTGATGAACCATTTACCTCTGCCTGTGTTGAACCCGGTGCTACCTGCAGTGTGAGAATAGCAAGTGTGCTGGTGGGAGAGAAGAAAACCTTCTGGTATCTCACCCACGGTGCACACGAATTGAGTGTGTCATCTCCATGTTACATATTTCGGGCAGTCTATGGTTCATTACTGAATATGAAAACGAGTGTATTGTAATTTGAATCTATGAGCCATCTTTCTAGGAAAATCCAGAACTTGTATTGTCTTTACTGTTTTTACATTCTTGTGGTTCAGGCAACAAAAGTAAAACCATGCCAATGTGAAAGAGAAGAAAAAAGAGTATAGGTAAGGGGAAAAACCAATCTACATTTAAATGATAAAAATAATCTACATTCAAAGCATTTGAACAACAACTTACATTAACATATCCTGTTGACAGTATACACAGAGCATTGAAGAGTTATATGAATCTTTCCACTGATTATTTGTTTATTTATTTATTTGATCATGTCACTAACCAGTTCCTGTACCACTAGAAGATACACCAAAGACTTCATTGCCTTCAATATAAACATGTGCCCTGTGGTTAATTCATGGACAAGGAAGCACTGCGGGAGGCTGGATGAAATCCTGGCTCCACTGGAAGCATGAGGAATGGGCTGGGCTGTGCTGGAGTGGAGCGGGAAGATAAAGAGACCATCTCTTCCCTCTCACTTTTAAAAGGCAGTCACTGTTGTTCCGCTGAGGCATGCAAAAATCATGTTCTGCCCCTTCCAAAATAACTGGAATGGCTCACTAAGCTTTTAAAAATTATTTTTGTTCCGTTGTTTTTTTCTAATGTGCAAGTGCTTTCTGGACTTCTGGGGTTTGCTTGCTTCACATGTTTGAGTTTTAATATGCAGTTACAAGGCCTAGAAAAGGTTGCCTTCTCCAAATAGCACCCAAGAGCCTCCACCTCCCTCTGGCATATCAGACCTTGAGGTATGCAGAGAATATTATAATGTTTATGACAAAGCTGAGTTTTACCTCTCCTGTGTGCGCTGTGTGCCTTCAGAAGAAGCGTATACGCATTCCCTTGGGTTCATGGTCCAGGAGTGATGCTGGTTGTCTTCTGGCTCATTGAGCCCTGCAAACCCTCCTGGCTTCTGACCTAGGCTCCTGCCTATGGGCAGTGAGAGGCAGGGCAGGGCTGTGCCCAGGCAGCTAAGGCTGTGTCTGGCGGCCAGCATGCGGCCAGGACCCTGCTGAGCCCTAGGCTGTGGGAGGGGGAGGCTCTGCTTGCACATGGAGGTCTGAAATACAGACATGCAGAATCTGGCTTTTGGGCAGAGGGTGTGCATAATTCCAGAACAAAGACACTTAACTAGCAGATCACCAAAAGTGAGATGTTGAAGCTATTTCTAATCGCCATTGTGCTCTTTTGAGAAATATGATGAAGCAATTTTAACCACACGGACAACGAGCCAGCATCTTACTGCAAAGTCCCATTATTAATCAGTAATCTACATCAGAAACAGTACAGATGTGCCAAAATCTTTATCAAGCACATGAAGAGAAAATTAGAACCGACGGTCTATGACATTTTATCTTACCTCTTCACAACTGGTCCATTTTCCAACAATGGCTGGGTATAGAAAAATAAAAAGTTTGATTGTAGGAACAGCTTGGCTGAGTGGGGAGAGAGGTTATTGAACTGCTTGTTAGTTGTTATTTTTTTGGCTGAAGTGGATGTAAAAGTTAATCTGCGACAAAAGGTCTCACAGCAGGAGCATGTTTATGAAAATCACTTGTACCAATTAATTACTGAAATTCTTGTTGCGGCATAATTTTTCTGCTCTGAGTGAAGGAAGAAAAACAGTTCCTACATTCACCATAGACTCATACATATTTGGGAATGTGCTGGATTTTGCTGTTGTTTTTTTAATAAAACTATAACCAGCTCACTGCAACAAAATAAAACAAATGTAATAAAAAGGACAGTAATACAGGAAAGTGTACTCTGGACAAAGAAATGAAGTGCTTGCTAATAACTGTAAGGATCTATCACAAGGAAAAGCATGTCAATAAAATAGCTCATTACTTCTGAGTCGACAGGGAAATCTTGATTAAATAACAATTCCCTGTTTAAGCAAGCAAAGGAATAAATCAATATCATTGACAAAAATACACTTTATCAGGAAAGAAAAGATGTGTCAGATGTTGTCTCTAAACACACTGCACAATGCCCATGCAGCTGGAACAATAACCACAGCTGTAAAAGGAGACATCTCTTTTGAGACGAGTTAATTTTCTGGGTGCCCACTGCTGTCTTTTTGAAGAGGCCAGATGGTTACACACACTGAGTTAGGAGAGTTCATTAATACACTGCCCTCATCCTTTTTCTTGTCAGCTTCTCCCCCACCATTGTTCTCTTTAAATTGAATGATACTGCTATGAATGTACCCTCTGTGTGCTATTGTATGCACATGTAATTTGAGTGCATAACCTAGGGCAATATCCTGGTGGGCCGAAAAGTCCTGCCATACTTGCCTTTTGATGAATATTTCAATAGTGTTTGCATAGGATATACATATGAAAGCATAACTCATTATTACTCGTGAAGCTGGGGAAAGTGTGTTTTCAAGGATGGTTTCAGAGGTCCAAAGTGTGGAGGTTTCCTTTTGCTTTGTGTTGGTTTCCTAGACATGGAAACCGATGATGCTACTTTTTTTTGTATGAAACAGAATTTCTAGAAAAGATGGCTTAGCTACAATAACTCTGCTGTGTAGGCTGAAGGGGATCTGGAAACTGGGGAGACCCCAGGCAGGTGACACAACTGAGGGTCTCCAGTTCCTTCTCTTAGCAAGGAAGGCAGGAGACAGAGAGACAAGCAAATAATCTGGCAGGATTCAGCACTGAACCTTTCTGCTTGGCAAGAAATGTCCCAGCAGAGTCTTTGCTGGGCTCTTGGAATTCCGCCATCTCCTTGAAATGCTTTTGGGTGTTTAGGAGCCTCAGCTATTCCCTGCTCACAGGAAGGAGTCTAGATTTCCTTCAGCTAAGTGAAATCAGCCCCTAGTGGCTCTTGAGATAGAGCAGAAATGATGCAGCTGAGAAGGCATATATTAGAGACACATTAATGACATCATATACGATAAATCCGTGCTGGAAAGGAAGGTTTGCTGGATGTATTAGAAAAATTATAGGGAGTGCATGTGAGATTTCAAGATAAAGTAATGTGAAAAGAAATCAATCTATATATGATTTAATGGTGGCCTCTCACCTATAAAGCTATAAATAGAAATATTAAAAAGGGAATGACAAGAGGAGCCAGTGGAGCTAGCAGAAGCTCAAGGATCAGTAGTGTTGTGGAAGGGTGAAGGCTCTTCAGCAAAGCCCTTCAGTAATACCTGTAGGCACTGTGGAAGACAATGGGATTTAGAAAATGCCAATGAGATTAAAAGAAAATGCTCAGCCACTTTCCTAAAGAGAAGAGGGTGCTCAAGGTTAAGCGTATACCTGCAAAGTTTTGCTCGTCTGAGGCTTTAAATCTCTCCCCAGTGTGCTTCCGTCTCCAAAGACTATAAACATTACACACTGAGAGTATTCACAATTTCCTTTAGATGAATTAACTCAGGCTAAACTTCAAGGCTGATCCTTCATGATGACACAGGGATCTCTAGAGACCTTTGATTGCTTACACCGCAGCAAACCAGCAATGACTACACTTTTTTTTTTTTGTCATCCCCTTTTAATTTATTAAAACAAAGCCCTGCCTTTTGTCCCCCATCTCTTCCCCATCAGGATGACCCTCAAAGCCCTGGCCTTTTAAAGGAGGGGCAGTTAGTTATCAGTGGTTGTTCACCCTCCTGCCGAGTCCTTAGCTTAGCTCTTGCATGTGTGTTTTCTGTAATTCAATATTTCAATGAAATAATAAAAATAAGTCATTAATACCAGTAATAGCAAAGCCATGACAGTGAAATTGTCATTAGTATTATTTCTCTGATAATCTCAGAGCAGAGATACTTTAGATTGAGAATGATCCTGCTTCCATGGAAATGAGTGGCAAGCCCACAGGCGGTTGCTAGCTTGGTCTATGGAAACAGGGTCCTACTTCTTTCAGGAACAAGGGGAGCGCTGTTATCGGGATACCTCTGACAGCAGGAAAGGCTGCTTCACAACACATGGCAAAATCTGCTGGCAAATGTCGACGAAGAAAGCAGGTAATTTTTCATTTTTAGTGATTTTTTTAAATGTATGTTGCCAGAAGTAGTAAATGGGGAAAATATTTGTCCCACCTCCTTGTGTTAGTCATTCTCAGTGGTGTTACTGCTTAGCTGCTATGCGGACAAGGCCAGTTTGCTGCATTTCAGCTCTCTGTTGAAGTGAGACTGTGGAAAGTTCCTGTTTCGATAGGAGAGGCTGTCCAAAGCGGAAACGAGACCGAGGGATTCATACACAGAGCAGCACTGCACATCCACCCTTGTTAGGAGCTCTTTTCTAGTTCCTATTGCCTTCCTACCCTTTTGTTGTGTGTGATCCTTCTGCTAAAAGGCCTTCCAAGGACTTCCAGCAGAGTGACCAGGATTAACTGTTATATAAACTGAATGTATGTAAACTGAATTAACAAAGGAGAAAAGAGGAAGATCATGCACCCTCCAGCTCTAAAAGCTGCACTCTGTGTGGTGGGTTGGTTTTGAAATACGTTTTTTTGTATGCCTAATTGAAAGAAATATTCTATTAATTTCTATCATTAGACGAAGATGCTTCCATTACATCAAAATTACCAGGGAAAAAGATAGCTATAATAGCTCAGAAAGGTATGCATCAGATTCTTCAGAAACGTGGATTACAGAAATATTAAATCTCTTGGTTCTCCTTACATTTTGGTTAATATTTATTATTCCTTGCTAGTACACACACACACAAACATATATATACATTAGCTTGGAAATTATGTCTTTGATCAAAAATATGTCTACATTTTTACAAAAAACAACGTCTGTTGCTGAGGAGAAAAGACAGCAATTTTCTCCACTTTCCTAATAATACTGAGAAAAGAAACCACTCTGAAAGCAGCACACTGTGAAAACCTACAAGTTTACTTAAGGACTGATTTTTGTTTAAAAAGCAAATAAGTAGTAAAGTAACTTTGACAGAGCCTTTTTTTCAAAATCTTACTTTCCAGAGGAGCTGATCAGCCCCTTCAGCTCTGTAAACAAAATGAGGCCTCTCAGAAACCTTTTTAGGCTTTTGTGATTCATTAGATAAAGTTGCCTAACAGCAGTACTGAAATGCTATAAGCCAGTGCTAAAGCAGATAACTTGAAAACGCATAAAAGAAGAAAAATAAAAGCAAGGGTAAAATAAATTAGAAATTAAAAAGCAAAGATTTAGGTAGGGGACTGTAGCTGCACACTGACTTGAGCTCCTGGCTACAGCCTTTGCAAGTTTCACAGAGTCACAGAATCACAGAATCACAAGGTTGGAAAGGACCTTCAAGATCATCTAGTCCAACCGTCATCCTATCACCATTACTACCCACTAAGCTACTAAACCATATCTTGTAGCACCTTGTCCAGGCGCTTCTTAAAAACCGCAAGGGTCGGTGACTCCACCACCTCCCTGGTCAGGCCGTTCCAGTGCTTGACCACTCTCTGAGAGAAAAAGTTTTTCCTGATATCTAGTCTAAATTTCCCTGTGCGCAACTTGCGGCCGTTACCTCGAGTCCTATCATTAGTTATGTGGAAGAAGAGGCCGACCCCCTCCTCATCACAACCTCTCTTCAGGAAGTTGTAGAGTGCAATGAGATCTCCCCTGAGCCTCCTCTTCTCCAGACTAAACAATCCCAGCTCCCTCAGCCGCTCCTCATAAGGCTTGTGCTCCATACCCCTCACCAGTTTCGTTGCCCTTCTCTGGACACGTTCCAGGGCGTCGATGTCTTTCTTGTAGTGAGGGGCCCAAAACTGAACACAGTACTCGAGGTGCGGCCTCACCAAAGCTGAGTACAGGGGGATGATCACCTCCCTGCTCCTGCTGGCCACACTGTTTCTAATACAGGCCAGGATGCCATTGGCCTTCTTGGCCACCTGAGCACACTGCCGGCTCATGTTCAGCCTTGCATCGATCAACACTCCCAGGTCCCTCTCCTCATCGCTGTCTTCTAGCCACTCAGCCCCAAGCCTATAGCGTTGCATGGGGTTATTGTGGCCAAAGTGCAGGACCCAGCACTTGGCCTTGCTAAACCTCATCCCGTTCACCTCAGCCCAGCAGTCCAGCCTATCCAGATCCCTCTGAAGGGCCACCCGACCCTCAGGCAGATCGACACTACCTCCCAACTTGGTGTCGTCTGCAAACTTACTGAGGGTGCACTCAATCCCCTCATCTAGGTCATCAGTAAAGATATTAAACAAGATAGGCCCCAATACCGACCCCTGGGGGACACCACTCGTAACGGGACACCAGCTGGACTTAACTCCATTAACCACAACCCTCTGGGCACGGCCCTCCAGCCAGTTCTTTACCCAGAGAAGAGTATACCTGTCCAGGCCACGGGCAGACAGTTTCCCCAGGAGAATACTGTGGGAGACCGTGTCAAAGGCTTTACTGAAATCTAAGTAGACCACATCAACAGTCCTTCCTTCAACAGTTTTCCTCTGTGAGGGGGCTGCAGACGGTGATAGCTCTTGCAACTTGACTTTCATAGGGCTTTGGTAGTCCCTTGAGCTTCCTGTATGCAGTTGCAGAGCCCACAGACTGGATCATTTATCCTGGCACGGCTGTGGACGCGATGCCCACCATCCCAAGAGCCCTTGGAGATCTGTGGTGGTGGAGGGCCACAGGCAGAGGGCATGTGCACATGCAGTGAGTCACCTGATGGGTTTAGGCCTGGTGATGGAGTGGCAAGGGGACTGTAGTTTATGGATCCTGAAGGCAGAAGCCATAAAAAGATCGTGAGCAGAACTTTCAGTCCAAGCTAATTCCTGCACTTGGCCTCCCCTGAAATCAAAGGAAAGAAGCAGGCATCTCTGGAAAGATTCACACATCCCAGGAGAGGTGCCTGGGACAGGTCCAGGTGATCACTCTCTGAAAATGCCCGCTCCTCAGAGGCAGTCTGATGTGACTAGATAAGATTTAGACCTTCAACTCTTAGGTATCAAAGAGCGATTAGATGAATCTTCCCGTAGCTCTCCATGGGTGGCCTTGTAGTCTGCCACTGCTATTAAGGGAAAGGAAGATGTGGTCTAGATGAGCTACCATGCGGTGAGAGCAAAGATGGCCTGAAAACTGAGGACCAAGGGTAGTGAATAATGGCTCCCTGCCACTGCAGGCACAAATCCCTGGTACTCCAGATGGGGTCTGCCCTGGAACTGATTTCATTTAATATTTCCCATAATGCTTTAAAAGATGTGAGAAAGAATAAGCAAGTTGGCAGACTACACCACATAAGGGGGCTGCAGGGGGTAGGGAAGGGGGAATAGCAAACATGCTGAAGGTTTGGATTGTTCTTCAGAGTGTTCTTGACAAACTGAACAATTGAACAAATTGGTCTGAAATAAATGGGATGCTACTCGATAAGGAGAGGTGAAAAGTTCTGCACTTCAATAGGAATAATCAACTAACTGCCAAAATAGAAGATAAAAGCACAGCTGGCTACAGAAAAGGAAATGAGATTTCAATGAAACGCTACCTGGATGTGATTCTTACCAATGTTACACGGCTGTGAATAATGCAAACATTCTTTTGGAGGTATAAGCAGGCAATGTTATATGTAAAACAAGAGAGGCTATTTTTCCTTTGCTCAAGTCTTCCAGCTGTCTCAGAAGGCAGACTGTATCCAGCTTTTGTATGCCTTTTCAAGAAAACTGTGGATAAAAATTTAAAAGAATTTGGAGGAAGACAAGAGAGATCAGGTCAAATAAGTGATATATGTGATATGTGAAGAAAGACTGAAGGAACCTTAGTGTTTTACAGTATAAGGAAGACAGACTGACTGGAGATGTCAAAACACCCTCCAATCATGTGAATGTAGCTGCAGAAAATGAATGACATAGCTGTGGACTAGGCAAAAAATAATAAGGTTAAACATCAGGAGAGGAGATTGATTTTAGAAAAAAAAAAGGTATTCTAGCGATCATGCTAAAAAGTATGCTTTTTTAGGGAGATAGGGATTGCCCTTCAAAGAATATCTTAAAAAATAAATTAGATTAAGAATCATCTGGAAAGATACAGAATCCTCCAACGGGTTAGTCAGGACACTTTATTTGAGCCTATAGCCCTCTATTAACTATATAATGAACCGAGGGAGACTGGGCTCCTGTCCCAGCCACCTATGTTATGTGCTTAAACTTAGGCATCGGAATGCCCCCAACAACAGCATAACCCAGGAGAATTTTTCAGCCATAACCTTACACCCCATACTCAGTATTCTGCACCATGGCCAGAGTGATTGCATCTGGAAAGTCTTCAGCTTTAGCCTGCTTCGTTAATCTGATGTAACAAGCAAAAAAGAAAACATAAAAGAACGAAGTGCAGGAAAGGTAATGCAAGTCTGAATCCCCCAGCTGGAAAGGACCCTGGGGCTGTCAAGCAACTTGCATGTGAAGCCGGACTGACACACCTCTTTCCCTGGAAGAGGGAATCCAAGACGATCCCAGGGAATCTGATAGATTCTATCTGACATATAGAAGAATCGGAATAAATTTAGCTGAACCCTCCAAGAAATATTTCCAGCACAATGTGTCTGTGTGGTGGTTTTACCCTGCTGGGCAGATAAACTCCACCACAACCACTCTCTCACTCCCCCTCCTCAAAAAAAGAGGAGGGGAAGAAGAAAATACGATGGAAAGAAAAAAACTTACAGCTTGAGATAAGGATAATTTAATTAAAGGGAAAAGAAGAAGGAAACAAAACAAAACAAAACAAGCAAAGGCCGCATGGAAGCAAAGAGAAAGAGAAAAAAATATTTCTCTACTTCCCATCAACAAGTGGTGTTTGGCCACGTCCTGGGAAGCAGGGCCTCAATACACATAGCGGTTGTTCGGGAGGACAGACGTCTTCATAACGAGAGCCCCCCTTCTCCTTCCCCTTCCCCAGCTCTTATTGCTGGGTGTGACACCACACGGTGTGGGATGCCCCTCTGGTGGTTCAGGTCAGCTGCCCTGGGGATGTCCCCTCCCAACTGCTGCCCACCCCCAGCCCACTGGGTTTGCGGGGTTTGAAGGGTCTGGGTGCTGTGCCAGCGCTGCTCAGCAGCAGACACAGCACTGGTGGGATATCAGTGATTTTCTAGCAGAGCACAGCACTGTATGGGCTGCTGCGGGGAAAGTTAACTCCATCCCGGCCAGACCCAGTACAGTCTGCAGCCTTAGTGAACCCAGTCACCTGTAAACCCTGATGCTTAATCTCTTTCTCAGAGATGAAATCAAGTTCAAATTAGCTCTATTTTGTGCAGAATGAGGCAATTGTCTACACAAGCCCTTTGCTGATATGTAGTTGTTAAGGTCTTTTCTATCCAGGGGATGCCCCTCAACTCCAGCAGCCTTAGGCCACCACCAGAGGCGTATCAACACAAAGCTGGTGGTAGATAAGCAACCAGCAGTTTGCGCTGATGGGGCTCCTTTTCGCTTGCTTGGAGGGAAAAAATCACAGCAGCAGAAATCAGTTTCTCCCAGCCTCTTCCCTGATAAAATCCTTGTGAGGACAGCATGTGGTTCCTGGTTTCCAAGGACATATTTGTTTTCATGGATCTGTCTCATGACCAAGTCACAAGTCAAGATAGGAAATGGTGGGAATGCATTTTAAATGTAATGCAGCATAGACTGAGGACTAAGCATGAGGAGTGCTCAGCTCAGCTTGCCACCCTGCACGTCTGCCTCTCGTCTGCCTCGGCAGCATCTCTCCACTATGTACAACGTGGTGAACTTCAGCCAAATGATTCTCACCACAGCCTTATTAGCACTCACCACAAAAGACAGTATTTTAATAAATCTTCCCTGTCTGGATAGCCTTTCTTCAGGTGCTTTCTCTATCGATCCAGTCAAATACAGAGGAGCTCAAAAAGGAGTGAACAGATAACCAGTGCTTCTGTTTTTAAGACACTTTCAGGGTATTTTTGGCACTTTTGAAATGAGTTTTATGAATCATCTACTGAACTTGGTTGAAAGTATGTTCCCTTTTCTGTGACCTACATTTGCCTGAAAACAAACTCAGTTTAAAATGAGAAAGGAGGGAAAAATGTACTAATTTTTCTTTGGGTGTTTTAGAAAACCATTTTTAAAAAGTGCCTGCTGGAGGCAGCCAGCCTTGGTGGCAGCATGAACTATGCGCAGCTGGCGTGATTTCCCCTGGCAAGTGCAGTGGCCCATGGCTGCAGGAGCGTTTCAGGATGGCTGCCCGGTTCCCCGGTGGCCAATGATCTTGAGATGGCACCTGGCCTGCAAGGCCAGTGCACTGGGATTAGAGGGTTTTATGGGAACTGGGCACTGTGGTAAGCCACAATTTAGTGTCCACAGGATGGCTGCTGTCTGTCCTCCTCACCTCTGCTTTCAGGTAGCAGCACTGCATGTCTCCCAGTTTGGCCAGAAGGGCTTGGGACTTAACTCTTGCCCTGGAGTCGATCCTGCTGACATGACATTATTTCTGTTGCAAAACACTGCAACACTGCCTGATTTTTACGGTCTGAACGATGTATTACTGAGAACAACTCACTCTCGATGGGGCTTTGACTTGAGCAATGTTTCCTTGCAAATCTGGCATGACATTACCAAGACATGACCACAGGACTTGTACCCAAGGAAGGCAGGACCCATGAGGTGGTTTCTAACCTAAGTGCTACAGATTATGTCAGCATTGACATTCACCATACTATATATTATTTGCTGCTTTTTTTGGGGCAAAGACAAGGTTAGGTTACAAATATGAAAATATAAATATATGTTGGGGCAAATTTTTAGGCTTGCCTGGAAAAAAGCATTAATCTTCCAAGTGAATATGAACATGACCCCATAAAGACTGCAGAGAGTGCGCACAGACATTGATAGGGGATGGCGCTTGATGGTAACGTAAGGACAACAGAAAGGTTGGGAGCGTTGCTGTGGGTGGGATCAACAGGCCATGAACTGTGCTGCGGCCCACGAGCCCCACTTTCCTGCCAGGCTGCTCCCTCCCTACCTCTCCACTACTGGGTGCAGCTGCTCTGCAGGTGGGAGGGCTGCAGACAACACCCTGCTCTCCCATCCCGCACCTTGGCTGCGGATGTCTGCTGAGCTGGGCACCATGGCTGGGCACCACCAGCCCAAGTGCTGTCCGTCCCTCAGCCAGTCCTGCATTTGCAATTCCAAGATGCAAACGGTTTGAATAGGGGCTGTTTTCAGTCCTCAGCAGAGTGCTAGCTCGGTGGAGCCTCAAGTCTGGTCTGGATACTACCTGGGTAGAAACGTGTATGGTTTTTGTCCTGGAATACAAAGATTTGTCGGTGATAGCCTATAAGTGCTCATACCAGGATGGCAATTTTCTTTCCCACTTACAGATAATATTTTAAAGTTCTTTTACGCAAAAAAAAGATGCTAATTTGTTTATAAATGCACACTCCTTTTTATTTATAAAATAGGCATCAATTCCTTCAGAAGAGGTCTTAAAGTGTTGGCTGTTCCTGCCATTTGTTGTTTTTGAATGATGAGAAAATGTGCAGTAATCTTATGCTTGCTTTTAAGAACTTCCATTTCTTTTCCATTTTAATTTTCTGTTATTTTCTGCTACTTAATTCTGCTCCTGCTAGTCAGATCAGTCTAATAATATGTAATGCAACAGTAGCTCACTAATTTGCAGTAATGATTAGAAACTCTTCTGAAAATAATTAAATTTGCAAATTAACAAGTGGATAAACAAAAGGAAATGTGTAATCAGTCAAAAGGTGTGAGCAGCTCATTTATGTTGTCATCTGTGATTTGCTATTTATAACAATGCTATGTATTCTAGCAGTTCCACTAAGGCAATTCTTCATGGTATACTAGCTAGTCCATGTGCTGTAGCTAGAGGAAACGATGCTATTAATAGAAGACTGCAGTACCTTCCATTAAATCTTAGCTGAGAGGTGGGGAGAGGCTGCCAACTTTTGTTGCAGATTATAAAGTGTGCAGTCTAGCAAGTGCATATTAGCTAGATGCAAATATATTCCTATCTACAGCAAGCCCATTAAGATGTACAGACATTCACTTTTTTGCTATTTCTGCTGCCATAACAGAGAAATAAACATGAGTCATTTGGTGAAGCCATAGCAGTGGTAAGGATTTCTGTCTGCACTGTCACTGCGACCTGTGGTAATAATTGTCATTAAACAAGCCTAATTGCAGATTTCCGTCTTTGAGCAGCAGCGGCATCTTAAATGTGCTTCAGCTAACATTATAAATGAAGGCGAAGCATGACCAAAATGGACTGCCTGTGTGGAGCTACCTTTCCTTTCATGCAGGGACGCACAACAGTGCCAAGTCCCTGCACAGTGTTGGCAAGGCCTGCCTGACGCAGATGTCCTGGAGGTCGCATTATGGTGGTGTGGGGCCACCACGGCAGCAGCACCTGTCACCTCTCTGCCACCAGTCAGAAGCCACTGCTCATGGGTGCCTTCTGGCTGTGCCGATGCTCCTACTGCACTGGAGCCTCCTTCTGCTCCACAAGCCACCTTCAGCCGATGCCATCAACATTGCTGGAGTTACTTTTTCCAGCATCGTATGGCCATGGGGCATTGCACCAAGTGGGGGTCGAGCTGCAGCAGCCGTAGGGCTGGTCTTGTTTGTTACCACTGTTTAGGGACTCAAAGATGCCCTGGCAACTCACCTTGCAATCATCTCCTGAAGGTCCGAGCAAGCTTCAAAGGCAGCTAAAGGATTGCAAAATATCCTATATTAGCTGCCTTTTGCTGAAGCACAAAGGCATGAGAATACATGGGACAAACTGTTTGCAAAAGCCACAGATTTTATTTGTGTATGGCTTTTGTTTTGTGAAGTAGTTCTGTTGTGCCAGGTGCTGCACAAATTCATAGAAGACAGACAGCTTCTTGCGAACAGCTTCTATTTTCATACCATAAAAGCTGATTCAGGTAATCTGTAAAATGTAGGTATATAATATCAAATCTTTTTTTTTTTTTCCCGTGACTAAAATTTAAATTTATTATTCAGTATTAGTTTATGGGTTGATCCATTACTGGGGTCAAAATCATTTGTTGTTTTAAATCCATCCTCTAGCAACTATTGTCACTTTGTTTTTATCTGGGATACTCTACTCCTTCTGAAATAATGAAGCCGACAGCCGTCATCTACTGTAATTCACAGCATCCAGGTCACTGCTCTGCTGTCCCGCTCTCCTCCTCCCCACATACCATTCCCTGCCAGGTGAAGATATCACAGCAGCAACAGTTACTGGGCAACATGCTCCAACTTTGAAGTTGGCCCTGCTGTGAGCAGGGATTGGATCAGATGACCTCCAGAAGCCCCTTCTAACTGAAATCGTTCTATGATCTTGTGATCAATGGACTCCTCTCTCCTTGGAAGCAGTGTCTGTAATCACGGGCATAGGCCTCTAAGCTCCTGCATTCAGCACCAGAGTTGACTTGCAGCTGTGCCTGTTGACTGCTATTATTTTTGACTGAGGTCTGGCGGTTAGAAAGCTCACAGCAAGTTGCTATCCAGAGCCCATCCATCAGAGAGCGGATAGGTCTCATTACTGAGAACACAGGAGTCTTGGAAACTTCTAGGTGTTGAAGTAATAAAACCTGCCGTGGTAGATCCACCCTCAGGATCAGCAAAGTGAGGACCTGGCTCCTACCCTCACTGCTGAGAGGTCTGGTGACTGACTGTGACATGGGTCCCACTGAAACTCTTGGTGGAAGGGTGTGCTGGAGAGCCCACCCTGAGGAATCTCCAAACGCACCATCACTTTTGTAGAGAGGGTAGGATTCAAATACAAGTCAATAGATAAGAAACTTTCCTTATTATTATTATTTTTTCAATGAGTTTGTTTCATAGAACTGCTAATTGCAATATTGTTTTAATACATTAACAAAACCTGAGAGACTTTGGGCTCTATCACTTTGCCCAGGAGGTGGAGGAAGCCTTTAAACATCTGGCCCTATGTGGAAGAATAAAAAAAATTGTTGGGTACTCACAGCTCTGCAATTTTAAATAAGGTTAGTATTTTGCTAACTGCTTATTCCTTATCTTTGCATATGAGAAAGGTTAATGGGATCATTGCAAGATCAAATGTTTATATGGCAGTCGATTAACCTTTACTACTAACTCAGTTTCTTGCAAATGTAAACTGTATTCAGTACAGATACCTGCCAACCACGCTATGGCAATATGGACAATAGTTCAAGCCTTCATTAACTGAGTGCTAAATTACAGTGATAATCATGTAATTTTCAATCATTTCAATCCCTCTATATTGCTCATTACAACACAAGCATAAATGACACATTCAAACTTCAAAAAACTCAAGTGAGAAATAAGAATTACCATTTAAACCCACCCTGTGAAGTTGACCTTGGTATAATTTTATTCTGCTTTGTGCTAAGAGTATTATAACTATCTGGGGAGGCAAGGATTTTCAGCTTAAAAATACGATTTAGATGTACCATCTTTATTTCTTATCTAGACTGGCTTTTTTCTTTAAATTGTCTCCAAAATATATGCTACAAGGCCAAGGTTTGCTGGAGACTTTTCTACCTTTTTCCTGCTTCTGCCTATATCTGAAGTATACTGTGGCAGCTTTGTGTTTTATTACTGCTAAAATATGTATCTAGAATGGGACCAGCCACCAAGAAATGGATCAACCTACAGCTGAGGAGTACTTGGCATGCATGGGAAGCCCTTGGCAGAGACACACCAACAGAGAACTCAAATGCAGTTGGCCTTCCTCTATATTTCGCTGAACTCCAATTGCTGCACTTATTTGCTGCAGTCACGGGGAGTCAAGAAGCCTGGATGTGTTGGTTAGGGCTGGAGGCTGCTCTTTGTTATGTCAAGTTTATGAGATTACAATCTTTTGATACTTTGTGTACGTGCTGCGTGGTTATGGATTGTTCTTTTAGAGAGTTCCTTCGGAAGTTCAGCCCATTCTTTTTCTCCATATTTTCATTAAAATGTATACTTGGTTTAAAATTGGGGAAGTGAAGAAGTAGAACAGGTTTTAGATGAGAAATATTTAAAGAATGATATTTACAAGGTCTTTGTTCCACAGTGCTTCTATCCAGCCTCTATTTTGGACAGCCGTGCTCAAAGTATTACCCCAGAACACAGTCCTGGAGACCAGATGTTGCTGAAGATGTGGTGGAATTAGACAGGAGGAATCTGTTTCCTGGGCTGTTTGAAAGACATTTCTGGTGAGGTTAAACCTAAACACAGAAGTCACAAAATAGCTTACATGCAATTTTGTGGTTAATAGCTAAACAGCATTATCCTGAGGTGAAGGTGGATGTTCACAGACTCTGGATTATCAGTGTTATGTTTTTAATTCTTTCATATTCCAGAAAAAAAATCAATTCTTTCCTTCCTTTACATAAATAAAATGAAGAAGAAAAATATAGAATATGGTTTTGTTCACTTTTGAAAAACTGGCATGAGAAACAAGCCAGTGGGGTAACAGTAGTCGAAAAACAGTGCTCACCAACATCAGAAATGCCATGTGGATTACCTCTTCGGCTAAAGTCTAGACACAGAAAAGTAAGTACAATGCATGAAATTTTAAAAATGTTGTGCAACTTCAGTCAGGTACTATATTCTATGACTTCCAGTGTTATTCAAGAAGCCTTATTTCAGCTACATTTTTTCATTGCCAAGCGTTAAGACATATTTTTAGCAGATGAAAGCTGTCACTGCATGAAGTACCTAGGGAACATAACCAGGAGGGTAAAGGGAAGAACCTACATGTGTATTTATGTAGTTCATCATTCTCAGCTCTGCATCCGATGTCAGGGCAAATATTTCAGTTTGGGTTGTACCTACTGACAATATTGGGATTTCTCCAGAGGAAAGGTATTTTTTAGTGAAGATGCCAAATACAGTTCATGAGTGAGCCTAAAGAAAACCTTGCCCTTTTGTTTCCTTAGCGTGCCTACAAGACTCTGCATTTGCAAGAAACTTAGGACTTAGATTCTTTCTTGGCTGCAAATTAGTTGCAACCTTGAAAAGGTTAAGTTCCCACAGCAGAAGGCCCACCGGGGACTGTTTGATACTCCTCAGGGATAACACATGACCTCACTATCCCATAATACCCCCCAAAATTTGCAAACACTCTGGAGATCATATTTTCAAAGAAGTATTTTAGGCAGAAGTTGGTAAGAATGGACATATTCTTTAGCTCCCAAAATTGTTTGCTTCCACTGTTTTGATCCCCTGCAAAACTATTGTCTTCTACATGGCCTTCATCATTATTATGGAGTCCCATCCCACCACAAAAACAGCTGGCTATAGATGCCATTCTAAGGCTTTAACTAACCTTTAATGTATCTTAGACACAAGTTAAGGATTACATCAAAGGTACTGCTAGTGATTTTGAATACGAATTTATGCTCTTTGACAATCTCTGAGGTGCTTAGAGTGTCTGAAGAAATGGGCTTGTTGTATGACAGACTTCCTAAAGAATAAGGTTGTACTGCTGTGGGCATTGTATTGCTAGTGTGGCAGGTCATCACCTGTATGTGTGTGTTAACCAACGCCTGATGATAGGTAAGGTCGCGTAATCATGGGGGTGGAAATAAGGAACTGCTGTCGATCACAGCAGGTGACAGAATGGACACTGTTGTGTGAGCACACTGCACTGTGGAACCACCCAGGACATTCATGGAGTACAACCTGACCTGACTACAGGTGGTGTGAACATAGAAAGAGGAGCCTACAGTGGGCCTGGGAACTCTTCAAAAATTTTCCTCCACTCACCTGACTAACTCAAGTTTGCTTCAGGCATCTACTCTTTATCTTATCTTCATCTTGTCCAGCTACATAACCATCTTAGGACAGTTATATTTGTGTCATTTGGTAAAGATAACAAAACCTCTGAGTTATCCCTATATCAGAGGGAGTCAAGTCCATGTTATTACTACGGTTGCTTTTAAGACTTAGAGAATGACCACAGAGATGCCTGGCCAGCCTTCAAGTCTGGCTCTTTTCTACCATCTGCTGAGGGAGGTTTATAATCCTACATTTAATATGGAGTCTGTACTGGGAAGGCTACACAGAAAAGTTTCTTAAATGCTCTCCAAAGGATATTCATGGGCACTTAACCACAGAACAAAGACTTGGTCAGCAGATGTTCCCTCACTTTGATTTTAAAAAACATATGTCAAATATTATTTCAGATTTCATTAACTTTTGTAGACATTACATTACTCTGTATATAAGGAGATTTGCAGTGGGAAAGCAATCTATTCTAGATGACTTTCTGCTTTTGGAATTTCTGATCCTAGACCTCCTTCTTTCCTAAAGTGACCATAAAAAATCTGGAAAACTCAGAAGATACCAATATAGTAAGAAGAAATAGTCTTAGCCTATCCCTCGTCTCCTCTCTCCTTACTTACCCTCCCATGCTTTCTGATGGTGTCCAGAGCAGAGAGATACTGGATTTTCCTATCTGTCCAGGATGGGTGAAATACGTGTAAATCTATTTAAATGTGTTCTCTTCTGTAATTCTTCTCACTCTTCTGATTTGGAAGAAGCAGTTTGTGACAACTGCTAGCAGCTTGCAAGCAAAATAAGAGGATTTATACCAGCCAAGAATTCCTTCGTAGTTTCCTGCTCTTTTTATTATCTATATCTTGACCTTGATTTTTTGCAGGAAAACAGCTGAAGAAGTTTTTTCTTTAGCATTTCTTTCAGAAAGATCCCTTTAAAAGTTTTTTATTTATTTATTTTTCTGGGTTTTGTTTGGTTTATTTTTGCAAAAATATTTCCTAGTTGTTTTCCCCACAAAGTCTGCTTTAAACATTTTTAATGGATTTAGGGCAAGATCACAAATATTTAAAAGAGGATATAAAACCCCAGAATCTTCATAGGGATAAATGACTTGCTCCATAAACACCTCAGAGCTGCAGAAAATCATTGGACATCTCTGGGTTTGACTTGAAACCAAAGTCCTCCAGATCTGAGCATTGCAGGTTTGAATATGCTCTCCTTGCCAGAGTGCCTATCTACGTCTCTCCTGCCTAAACCCTATGGGGAGCCAGCCACCTGGCAAGGCGCAAGTTCCCTGTGGAGGCCAGCATGTTATCGCACATGCATGAACAAATCTGGCCTTCCACACAAAGCCTCAGTGGCTACTTAGCTTTTAAAATGTGGACAGAGGAAGAAGAGTCATTCCTTACCTTTCATATAAGACATAACCATTTCCCATTACAGGAGTCAAACTCCTGACATCGTGCCCTAGCCATGCTGGCTATAAAGTTTCCTAACCACTGCAACTCCGTGTTTTGGCTAGACCCTTACAGAGATGCTCATGCCACGAGACAGTTCTGATACCTAAAAGACACTAAGGTGGGATTTTCTTAGAATTATAATGGAGGTCAGCGCTTAGTCCACAGGAATGAGACCTCAGTACCTAAGTTCCCTAGTTAACTGAAAATAGCCTGTGTCTGAGTAGCCTACAGAAGTAAGACCCATACAAAATGCAAGGTAAAGGGATTTCTGATATATACTGATTTCCTTCACTCGCTACAAATGCATTGGTGCACATTCCTGCCAAATTAGTCATCAATACAAAACTATTTTATCAGAGGTCACACACATGCAGAGCTTTCCATGCTACTTTATATAATCCTTTTGTCACAGTATTTTACTGGGAAAATTAAAAAAGTGAGATTGCTGATGAAGTAAGCTTAATCGACTCTTAGCAAGATCTGCTGATTAAGTTCGTGTTGTTTTGCAGTTGATATGATATGCCAGGATAGCAGCATTCTTGACTTTAATACTGGCAGCAGTAACTCACAGAAAGTGTTTGTTATTATGGAAGGATCAAGGCTAGGCTGCAGGATAGTCAGTAGGTTTGGGGAACTACGTTAGGAGGATAAAACATAACAATTTACGAAGAAAGTAAGTGAACCATTTCTCCACTGGAGATGGCCACACAGAAGGAATGAGGGAATTCAGCAATCACATGGTTTCAGCAACAGGGGGTAATTCCTGGGATCACAGGATCAGAGGACATCACCTGATCCAACCTCCTGCTCAAAGCAGGGTAAGATATGGGATCAGACCTGGCTGCTCAGGGATTTGTCCAGTTGAGTCTTGAAAACCTCCAGGAAGGGAGACTGCACAGCCTTTCTGGACAATCTGTTCCACTGCCCAACTGTCCTCATGGGAAAAAACCTTTCCCTTATATCCAGTCTGAAACTCTCTCGTTTCACTTATGCATGTTTGTCTCTCATTCTCTCCTTTTGCACCACTGTGAGGAGTCTGGCTTCACCTCCTCAATGACCCCTCACAGGCATTGCGGGGGGCTGTTAGGTGCACCTGAAGCCATCTCATCTGCAGGCTGACCTAGCCCAGATCCCCCAGCATCTCCTCATGGGCCAAGTGCTTCAGCCCCTACTGCTTTGGGGGCCCTCCATGAGCTCCCTACAGTTTGCCCATGTCTTTCCTGCATTGCAGGACCCAAAACTGGATGCAGGATCTAGGTATGGTCTAATGAGTGCCACATAGAGAAAGACAATTGTTTACCTCATCTATGGGCTGTGCCTCTGTTCATGCACTCAGGAGCTGATGGCTGCCTTTGGTACAAGGGCAGACCATGTGTTCACATGCAGCTTGCTGTCTGCCACCACCCCAGGGCCTTTCCTACAGAGCTGCTCCCATGACCCGCCATCTTTTTTGGGAGACATAGCCTAGATGACTACCTTACATTAGGCCCCTACCTTGCAGATGCTGATCTTTCCCACGGACTTGGGTGGAATAGAAATTTTCATCCTAACATGTGTTCCTCATAATAGGTTAATTTAATACCCTTGACTTCACTGGGATGACTCATGAGTCATGAGTTACTCATGTGCATAAATGTTTTCAAGATCACGCCCGGAGCATGTACCTGGGTTTGGAGGACTTTTGATTGACGAATTTATTCTGTTCTCTTTTCTTTAAATATTCATTTGTTAACTTAAAAATCTACTTATTCATACATTACTCATTAAAATATGAATAAAATTAGTTATAAAAGGTCTAACCTAAAAAAAAAACCACCCTTTTTTTTCTCAATTCTTCTGCAAGCTCTGAGGAAAAGTGTTATTCCTATTATATTTGAAGGATGCTAATGATTAACAAGATTCATTATTAGTGGTGTATGCTGATATTTTAGCACTTTGAAGATGAAAAATCTTGGCTTTTCATCAAAATGATTAAACTGTTATCTTTGTCCACTTCAAAATCCTTTATAAAAGATCATTTATTAGTAATAAAGGATTAAGCTGCCTGGGAATGATGCAAGGACATGTTAACTTTCATTGTTTAATACAGCAGTGTGAATTCTCAGATTTCTATTTTTCACCTTTTTTTTTTTTTTTCTTGAATTTCTATCAAGATCTCTTTATAATTCACTTCAGCCGGTAGCTAATTCACCTCATTTACTGCATCTTCACAAGTGCATCCTCCCACCAAGCACTGCAAAAGCTTAATATGCTGGGTCATCTGTGAGAATGTTTCAGAGTTTGATGATTTCTTGATTTATTGAAGCAAAATTCGCTGACAGAGAACTATTCTGGCTTTGAGATAAATTTACCCAGGGAAACTTCCGCACTAGTAAAGAAAAGTGGAACTCGTTTTTTTGTTTGTTTGTTTTTGCTTTTCTTCTTTTTCTTTTTTTCTTTTTTCTTTTTTTTTCTTGTCAGATAGGTGCCTTTGACTGGAGATATATTTTAGCTTCCAGAATGAAGTCTAAGTACAGGATGAGCTTCATTTTTGCTTGAGTGTAAAAAAAACGACCACTTCTTTCCTTTTCTCCCCTCTTCCTCTTTTCAAAGAGTTTAGCTGGAAATAGAAGATTCAGGAAGTAAAGGGACTTTTACTGAATCCCTGAACATAAAAAAATGCTCAGTGGTAGC